>JANAVB010033217.1:17306278-17577521 GCA_029216955.1 Iris pallida
GCAGAGGATATTACTCCAGTAGTCTAGGCTTGTTAGCTAGACTAGTTATCTTACTTTATCATCTTGTCTCATTTAGATACATTGATGTATATATTTGGGATCTTGTTGTTATTTTGGATATTATGTGGAGATGTTATCTTAGACACATAGACTTCTTCTCCTGTTTGTATTTTATTTGGTGATTTTTATATCATATCTATCTATCTTACCGTACTTCTACCTTAGTTGTGATTGAGCTGTACATTTCTGTATTGTCCTTTATTTGTAGAGTATATACTGTACAGGTACCTTATAATTGTTAGTTGTATGTGACCTAGGATAGAGTTCTACTGCCGATACTGCGACGTAGGCTGGACATACCCACTTTTCGTGCCCCTACAACGGATACGGGTCGTGACACATTTTTAGTGGTAGCCCATGCAGGTCTAAATTTTGTAGTATTATTCGAACTAGAGCTACTGCATCAAAATACTTTATCTGGAACTTGTTGCTGCATACCGCCCCACAAAATAGGCGTTGCTAATCCAACTGCTAGCATCGTCTACCAGCTGCGGGCTAACTCCAATAACTGTAGGTGCACAACGGCCACCTTCTCTTCCTCAGGAATCCTAGCTGCCTCTAGGATAACTTTTATGTCCTAAAACCAAGCATCGGCAGCAATAGCATCTTCACTGCCATCAAAGAAGGGAGGGTTCAGACGCTTGAAGCTGTTGGCCGTATTGTTTCCTGGATAACCAACTCTGTCTATGGCATCTTGTACTGTCTGGTGCAGGGCATCGCCCTGACGATCTTGTGTTACAAGCAATTCCCTGATGAGTCCCACCAGGGTTCCATTGTCAGGCTCTGCAGACTGGACTGGTTGAACCGGGGGATCTGGGTTCCTAGAATACATGACTCGAGAAGCTGCTCCAGGGTGCTGGGCTTGGTCCCAGGTTGCTGCTGGTTCACTGGAGGTGCTCCACCTTGCTGATTGGTAGGACCAAGAGCAATGCCACTGAATAAATTACATGGAAAACAATAAGGAAGGACCAAGATAGATTGAGGATATAAGCATGTGATCAGGTCAAAGATTTTAGAAAGATTAGAAGCCACGAGTAAAGATCAAGGACAAATGCTGATTGAGACATCTATCTGGTAAAACCCTCACACACCTTGATTTACAAGACCTGCATGGGCCACTACTTAAACCGTGTCACGCCCAGAACCAGAATACTGGTGAGCGGGGGACAGACACAGCCAGCTACGTACATTAAAGTGTAACCCACCTCGATATATGGTCATGACTGTTTAGATGCATGAGGATTTAACTACAAGCCAACAGTCTCTTATGGTCAAGAACAAGCCTAGTGTCTCAATCTTAAGCAAGCAAGTAAATATAACAAAATGGTAGATCATCGGACATACAAAGTAAGGCGTCCCATACGTTACATATTCAGGTGATCATGAAGCAAGTCATACAAAATGCGAAGACTAGCAAGAGCTAAAGTCATACATGATCAACCCTAGGATTTGTCAATCATGTTACATTCCTTAGGCAGACAGGAATATAAGCTTTCAACACGAGCTAACACTTGTTCGACGGCTAAACGCCTCAAAAGAATAATTTACAAAGAGTGGGAGAGTAAAATAAAACCCACTCGTTGCCAGGGTTGCGTCTAGTGTTCACCATCTGGCTGGGAGGATGGAAGATCCTCGGGTGCTACTCCGAAATCTGGCCATACAAAACTAGCTAGGTCAGAACCCAAAAGAGCATGTGCCACAAGGGAGGCTTCACTTAAGAACTAAAACCAACATATTAGCACATAAAGACATAAATGTCATGACCGACACCCTGTTTAGGGCACAAGAACGTGGGTACGTCCCGCCTACGCCGCAGTGTCGGCAGTAGAACGCTATATAGGTCATCTATAACATCTAACATCTAACAATAAGATATATAAACCTGTCATCTCCGTACGGAGGAATAATATAACATCTCAACTCTATATCTCAATCACAAGTCTAGGGAAGATAGAGCATGATATGGAATCAGATAAAAGGAAGAAACTGAATATAAATAGAGTTATCATACCACACAAATAGATGTTCAACACAAATAAATACAAGAACTAAGTCTCAACTAACAATCGGAACAATCCGATACAAACAAAAAACTATAAATACTAGACTAAACTAGGCACCCTCTACTGAGCTAGATGCTCCTCAGACTCCTGAATGGCACCCTCATATGTCCCATAGAAGGTAGGGCAGTCATCATCATCATCTGTAATATTTTTAATAGGTCCAGTCAAGACAGTAGCGAGCACAATACATCTCACGCAGTTCATAACATGTTAGGAAATATAAAGCATGCAAAAGAGTACGATACATGAACTGTAAGAAGATGTACATGAAAACGAGAGAGAATTTATAACTGAAAATATATACAGAATAAGTAAAACTGCAAGTACTAGTGATTTAGAGCATGAGCTGGTTATATAAACGGGTTAGGACAATGCAATGGTAACTCCATCATACGTGAGTGTACAATGGACATATACAATAGTTTATACAATATTTGTATAATGGGATTTGATTACATAACCATTTCCTACTCACCCTCTCCAATCAATACACAAGGATCCAATCCAGTTACGTTACCTTGTACAATAGTTTCTCCATGAAGCTCATGTGATCATGAGAATACAAGATGCACAATGAGTATACATGAATAGGGGTGTACAAAAAATATAATATGTTCGTGAAACGCACATCACAATATGTATCTGTTGAATACAAAGGGGATAACATCGCAAGAGAAGATCCATATAGTACTAATCCGTGATAACAATCGTACCAGTATCAAGTAAAATAATCTAGAGCAAGAATATAAGTCCTGACAAGTATGAAACGATCAAAGAATGTACTCGCCTGTCACCCTGAATGACTTATATGAATAGATGTCTGAACTGGTATCACAGAGTCCTATTTAGAGTAAAACAGGTTATTAAGTACTCAAATTGTAATAATGGAAATCTGCAATGCAACTACATAATTCTAAGTCAAACTAGGTCAAATTCAACTCTTGGTCAACTGTCTAGGTCGAACTAGGTCAATTAAGTCAAAAAAAAGTCAAATCAAACTAGGTCAAACTGGGTCAAATATTGACATACAGTTGACTTTTGGTCAACTGGTCAACTCCTAGTCCACTAAGTCAAGCCTTGTCAACTAAGAGTCAAACTATGGTCTACAAGTCTAAATAGACATAGTGTGTCTATTTCTAGGTCAAGTCCACTCATAGTCAACTCTGGTTCAACCTTCTAGTCCAACTTGGCTAAACTTAGGTCAAACTTGGTCCATCTAGTCTATCTAAATATCCATACAAAATCAAGACATCTACCTACATCTACCATATAATATATACTTATCTCAAAACATATATGATAGGCTATATATATCACTATAAAATACATGAGGGTAAACCCTCAATCTAACCAACTCACAATCTAACTAAAACCCACCCTCATACTAACTCAACCTATACAATATCACCATACACTCTAATTCCTAACATACTAACTCACACACTCGGCACTATGGACCCAAATAGAAAGTTCATATATGTACACTTATATAGCACCTATAAGATATACCTACACATACATCTCAGGATAACACATATAGGCATACATATATCATACACTATGAATATACACTTGGATATCAGACCCTATCTAGACACTAACTCACTCATCCATATACAATAGCACTACCAAAACCAACATGGCCTCATACTAGACACCAATGCCAGACACTCCCCTCACATACACTCAGAAAATAAACCTCTGCTACATTTGGGCCAAGTGGCCATGTTACTCAGAAAACATGAAATGAAAAAGGCCAAGTCCCAAGTACGACTCCTAATTGTTTGCCATTGATTATAAAAGAACATAACAATTATATCAGAGGACTGGACTTTTACTTCATAATACAAACTTGCTCATACAAAGAAAGCCTAGGGACGAAAGTCTAGGTACAGCAATCTAAGTACAATTGTTTAGTTTTTTTTCTGGGGGGTGACGGTAGAGGCTCGGGAAAGCGACGACAGCTCTGCCTTACTCCTTGGACGATCGGACGCAGCCTTGGCTCTGGTGAAGAAATGCTCTTGGACGTGTGGGGAGACTTGTCACGTCCCATAACCAGAATACTGGAGAGCGGGGGCAGACAAAGCCAGCTACGTATATGAAATAGATTCCATCTCGCTATACGGTCACGGCTGTCTAGATACATGAGGGTTTAACTACAAGCCAACAGTCTCTTAAGGTCAGGAACAAGCCTAGTGTCTCAATCACAAGAAAGTAAGTAGATGTTACAAGATGTTAGATCACCAAATATACAATAGTAAGGCATCCCAGATATTACATATTCAGTTGATCATGAAGCTAGTCGTTACAAAGTGTTAGGACTAGCAAGAGTTTAGTCATACATGATCAACCCTAGGATCTGTCAATCATGTTACAGCCCATAGGCAGACAGTAAGTAAGTGCAATCGAGCTAAACAGGTGCTCGTCGGCTAAACGTCTCACAAGAATATTTTTACAATAGAGTGGGAGAGCCAAAAATAACACACTCGTTGCCCTGGTTACGTCTGGTGTTCACCATCGGGCTGAAAAAGTGGTAGATCCTCTGGAGCTGCTCCGAAATCTGGCCATACAAAACCAGCAGGGTCAGATCCCAGAAAGAGCAAGTGCCACAAAGGAAGCTTCACTTAGGAACTAAAACCAGCAATTAGCACCATAGTAATAGATTAATAATAAAGACAGGAATTTAAGAAAAGCATAACAGGTGATATACGATGAGATAACCATGAAACTATTCAGATAACCAGGTTACAACCCGTAAACCAAACAAGGACCGGGGTTGTAACCCTTCGTCTGAACAGAACTTAGAATTCTCACCATTTATCGGTAAAATAATACAGGCATTCAGGTCATGCAGTAATTTGGAACATAATCAGGACAAGATTAGACTGGTTAGACTCCATCCAATCAATTCACGGTCAAGCAAGAATTACGGCTTGATACTTTAACTAACTAGGGTTATCACAGGCCTAGTTACTAGCAAGATGCAGTGAGAATCTTCCACAGCCACAAGCCCTGCAGTCCATCCAGGTTACTCGGGTTAAAAAATTTAGAGTTGAATTCAGGTGGGTACATCGTCCAGGAGACGCATGTACCCTTAGGTAGCTTGAAGGGTGCAACACATGACAGTGTGCTGGAAATGTGCCCTACTCGACGACAGGCTACAGATCCCAAGGCATGCCCAGGTAACGGAATTGCCTGTAGCTGGGAGATCTCTTTATGACTAATATATTAATCTAGTTATTTAGCCTTAGTCCATTTCAGTAGGTACTCCTGACCGTGGTACTCAGGAGTCCCCTCCTAGACATGATGCAAGACAGGATTGGATTATTTGTACAAGCATAATCGCCCACGGTATCCAGGACATTTATACAGGTCATGTCATGTCAGGTAGTCGTCGCAACAGCTTATCAAGATATATCATGTCAGGTTATCATGTCAAGTTCACTGGTCAAGAGTGCGCCACGACGGGCCACTACCATAGGAGTTCCAAAGCATGGACAAAATAATAATAAAATAACAGTACAGAGCTATAAGAGAGTCATGCGGTTCAGGAATAATCTTATGCGGCTGGGAGGAGAGCAGTCCATGCGGCTGAATAGGGTCAGGCGCATGCGGCTGAGAAAGGAAAGCCTATGCGGCTAAGGATATCGGTCCTCATGCGGCCAGCGGAAAGAGAGGGCGCATGCGACTGATATAAATTGGGTCCATGCGGCTGAGATGAATAGGGTCCATGCGGCCAAGAAGAGAATCCATGCGGCAGGGACAGGAGCGAGGTCATGCGCTGATGCGGTTAGCGGGGTCATGCGCCTATGCGGCTACAAGTGGACCAAGTTCATGCGGCTTGGGAAGCGGGGTCCTCATGCGGCTGGGTCAAGTAAAGTCCCATGCGGCCAACGGAAAGAGAGGGCGCATGAGACTAAGTCAGAGCATACATACGGCTCAAAGAAGCGGGGTCCTCATGCGGCCGGGGAAGGGCGCATGCGGCTCAGGGAGTTCAGAACTTATGCGGCTAGGGATTGAGCGAGTTATGCGGCTAGATGAGTTCGACTCTCATGCGGCTCAAGAACTTCCAGTCATGCGGCTGAATAGAACACTTGCCGCATGAAATATTCATGTGGTCAAGTCAAGCACAGTTCATCTTCTCCAAAATTCAGAGAAGAAGAACACCATGAAAGCCAAGTCCTCAAGCTCCATAACTCCATCATCCGGAGCCCAAATTCGAACTTCCATAGGTCAAAACGGGTCAGAATGAAATGCTCTACAACATAGAACTATCAAAACTCAAAAATAACAAGATTAAGTAGATCAAACCCAAGAATTTCGAAAATAAAGAGACTTAGATCTACAAGAATCTAGCCATGGAAAGTAAAAATGCCAAGTACTAAAGTAAGTTAAAAATGCTATAAGGAAGAGAATGAAGCAATAAAATTGGAGTTCCTTCATGAAGCAAGTTGCACTTGCCTAGACCTCTCTCTCTCTCTCTCTGGTAGATGAAGTAGTAAATGGAAGAAGAAGAGGTTAATGAAGAGAGAGAAAGAAGAATAGGTAATAAATACTAATGGTGGTGGTAGGTAGGGGGTTCACCCTTTGGTCCATGATGAACCAAGGCAATCCCAAACCGAACCAAGCCAACCCGAACCAAGAATAAACCAAGCCAAGAAGAAAACTAAGCAAGGAATCATGCAATACAAGAAAAAATATGTACACGTATTCCAAAAATACGTAATACGAACCACAGGCATTACAACTCTACCTACCTTAAAAGAATTCCGTCCTCGAAATTTAATCAAGAGGCTAGAGGGGCAATGACAAGCTATACTAATAACAAGCAAGCTATACTAGGCAATCAATCAATCACGCAAGCAAGGAATCGAAGGCATGAGGCATAAGGAAGACATTATACCTCACGAGTCAAACAAGTCGGGATATCGCGATCGAATATCATCCTCACGCTCCCACGTTGACTCACCCAAAGAGTGATGACCCCAAGCAACTCGGACTAACTTGATAGTCTTATTCTTGAGTGTCTTCTCTCTTCGGTCTAATATAGACACTGGCCTCTCCGTATATGAAAGGTTGGTACCAACAACCAATTCCGAATGATCCAGGATGTGGCTCGGGTCCAGGATATATTGTCGTAATTGGGATACATGGAATATGACATGTACTCGCTTAGCGACGGCGGAAGAGCGAGACGATAGGATACATCTCCTACTCGCTCCAGAATGTCGAACGGCCCTATATACCTAGGACTAAGCTTTTCTCGTACGTCGAAACGAATGACGCCACAGTTAGGCGAAATCCTCAGGAATACATGGTCGCCGACAGAAAACTCGAGAGGGCGCCGATGAGAATCAGTCCAATGGCGCTGACAATTTTGGACAACTCGAAGATGATCCCTAACTTTTCTGACCACTTCGATTGTCTGGGCAATCATTTCTGGACCGAGCATCTGCCTCTCTCCGATATCATCCCAGGCTAACGGGGATCTGCACTTCCTACCATACAGTGCTTCGAACGGTGCCATCTGGATATTGGCCTGGAAACTGTTGTTGTACGAGAACTCCACCAGGTGCAAGTGATCTTCCCATGAACCACCAAAGTCAAGTGTACAGGACCACAACATGTCTTCAAGAGTCTGGATCGTGCGCTCCGACTGACCATCTGTCTGCGAATGATATGTTGAACTGAACTAGAGACGAGTTCCCAAACTCTCTTGCAAGCTACGCCAAAAGTGAGACATGAATCTTGAATCTCGGTCCGAGGTGATACTGACTGGCACTCCGTGCAACCTGACAATCTGCCTGAGGTACATCTCTGCTAACTGAGCTGTTGACTGACCAACTCTGAACGGAAGGAAGTGAGCTACCTTCGTGAGCCTATCAACTATAACCCATATAGCATCTCTTCCAGCTGGGGATCTAGGTAATCCAGTCACAAAATCTATGGTCACATGCTCCCACTTCCATTCTGGAATCGGCAAGGGCTAAAGAAGTCCAGCCGGTCTCTGATGTTCGGCCTTAACTTGTTGACAAACCAAACACCGAGAGACAAACCGGGCTATCTCCCGCTTCATGCCATTCCACCAAAAGTGCTGACGGATATCACGATACATCTTCGTACTGCCAGGATAGATGGAATACTGAGAACTGTGCGCCTCTGACATGATCTCCTGTCTGATATCTCCGCTGGGTACACAAAAACGATTACCATGTCGAAGTGTACCATCCTCATGAATGCATAACTCTAGTCTTCGTCCTGTCTCACACTCTGCTCTGAGCCGCTGAAGCTTGGAATCTGCTGACTGCGCCATCCGGATCCTCTCGACTATAGTGGACTGAACTTGCATGCTGGCCATCAATGCCACACTGGTAGAAAGGACAACTTCTATACCCATCTTCTGAAGATCTGCTAACAGCTCTGATTGTGCTGTTAGGAAATAAGCTCCGGCTCTCCTGCTCAATGGATCTGCAACGACGTTGGCCTTTCCAGGATGATACTGTAGGTTGACATCATAATCCACAAGAAGCTCCAGCCATCTCCTCTGACGCATGTTAAGATCCTTCTGGGTGAACACATACTTCAGGCTCTTGTGGTCGGTAAAAATCTCCACCTTATCTCCGTACAAGTAGTGCCTCCACAACTTAAGTGCAAACACTACTGCTGCCAATTCTAAGTCATGGGTTGGGTAATTCCTTTCATGATCACAAAGTTGTCGAGAAGCATAAGCTATTACCTTCCCATGCTGTATCAGAACACATCCTAAACCTCTGCCCGAAGCATCACAATACACTGAGAATCCTTCACTTCCATCTGGAAGCACGAGAATAGGAGCCGTCATCAAGCCTCGCTTCAACTTCTTAAATAAATCCTGGCACTCTGCAGTCCAAGCAAACTGTGCATCCTTGTGGGTCAATTGGGTCAATGGCGCTGAAATCCGAGCAAAGTCTGAAATAAACCGCCTGTAGTAGCCGGCCAATCCAAGAAAACTACGAACCTCTGCAACTGTGTTGGGCACTGGCCATGTCTCAATGGCCACGACCTTCTGGGGATCCACTTCTACTCCTCTTCTGGTGATGATGTGACCCAAGTACAAAATGCGATCGAGTCAGAACTCGCATTTACTGAACTTGGCATATAACTGGTGCTCCCTGAGAGTCTGAAGAACCACACGGAGATGCTGCTCATGCTCCTCCTCACTCCTGCTGTAGACCAGGATGTCATCCAAGAACACAATCACAAACTAATCCAAATAGGGTATAAAAATACGATTCATAAGATCCATGAATACTGCCGGCACATTGGTTGCTCCAAATGGCATCACTAGAAACTCCCAATGCCCATATATCGATCTAAAAGCTGTCTTCGGGATATCCTGTTCTCTGACCCTGATCTGATGATATCCTGAGCGCAAGTCAATCTTCGAGAATACTGATGCCCCCTTGAGTTGATCAAACAAGTCATCTATCCTCGGAAGAGGGTATCTGTTCTTGATTATCACTGAGTTCAAGGTACGATAGTCAACACATAACCTGGACGTACCATCCTTCTTTTTTACAAGAAGCATCGGGACTCCCCAAGGCGATCCACTAGCACGAATGAATCCCTTGGTTCTGAGTTCTTCAATCATCTTGTACAATATCTCCAACTCTGATGGCGCCATCCTGTAGACTCTCTCTGACACTGGGGCTATCCCGGGGATCAAGTCAATGGTGAACTCGATCTCCCGCTCCGGTGGCATACCTGGAAGCTCTTCTGGAAAAACATCTGGAAACTCTTCGACTATCCGGAGGAACTGCACTGCCGCTACCGCCATCCGCAATACTGGAGGAGAAGGCTCAACTGCGCCTCGGAAAAAGGAAAACTCCGGCTCGCCTGGAATGCTAAAAACAACCCTACCAACATGGCAGTCTATTCTAGCATACTGGTTCCTCAACCAATCCATCCCTAAGACTACATCATAATCGGCCATCGGGAATTCTATCAATCTAGCGGGAAATTTCTTACCGCTAACTACGATCCGACACGAGAAAAACACTCTATCTACTCCCACAAGTCCGTTACCAGTAAGTATATTGAGCCTTACTGATAATGACTCGGGCTCCAATCCTATCCGTGTCGCGAATCGTACAGACATAAAAGAATGTGATGCACCAGAATTAAATAAAGCTGAAGCTGGAAAGGAGTTGACGAGAATAGTACCTGCCACTACCTCTCCTGGTGCCAATCCTTCCTCCACGGTCATCACTATAGCCTGACCATGTCCTCGGGGTGCTGGACCCCTCTGCTAAAATCCTTGCTGCCTATTCTGACTCTGGACTTGGGCCTGAGTATGCTGCTGGGGGTTCTGCTGCTGGAACATCTGGGACTGAGGCGGTAAGGGCCTCGGCAATGGATACTGCTGCTGCTGGACCGGAGCTGGTCCTCTCACCGAAGAGCTAGAAAGGTTGGATGATGATGAACCAACCCTATTCGGGCAGGATCCAACCCTATGGTCTGCTGTCCCACAAGCTAGACACAATCCCTGTGCCCTGCGACACTCTGCCACTACATGGCCTGGCTTTCCATAATGAGAATATCCTACTGTGGAAGACTGCTTCTGCTTCTGCTGCTGAGGGTACGTCGGGGCTGAATGCTGAACCGACGTCACTGAGGCCGCTCGCCTCGGAGCTCCAATAGTCAAAGCCCTGGCTGCCGGGGCTGGGGCTGAAGACTGATTCATCTGGCCGTGGGATCTCTTCCGACCTCTGGCCCTATCCACAATCCTCTGGGAGGTATACTCATGCCTCCTAGCTGCTCTCAAGACTGCATCAAAAGTCTGGTGCTCAAACTGCTCAACTGCCAATAGAATCTCCAGGTGAAGTCCCTGCTGGAATCGCTGGGCTCTATCATACTCGGTTGCCACCAAGGTGGGAGCAAACCGACTGAGTCTCGAAAACTCGGCCACATATCCGTCGACCGTCCTGTCCATCTACTTCAGATTGGTGAACCTCGTCTGTAGATCGTACCGAGCTACAACATCAAAATACTTGGTCTGGAATCTCTCCCTGAATACTGCCCAAGCAATGGGTGCCACTAATCCAATGGCCTGCGCTGTCCACCAGCTACGGGCAAGATCTAGCAACTGCAGGCATACTACGACCACCTTCTCGTTCTCTGGGTCCTGGCTACTTCTAGAATCACCTCTGTGTCCTGAAGCCAAGCATCTGCTGCGATAGCATCTTCGCTACCATCAAAGAAGGAAGGGTTCAAGCGCTTGATGCTGTTGGCCGCGCTATTATCCTGATGACCTCCTCTGGTCAAAGTATCCGTCACTGTCTGGTGCAAGGCATCTCCACGACGATCTTGGGAAGCTATTAAGGTCCTGACGAGTCCTACCAAAGTGCCATCGTCAGGTTCGGCAGGCTGAACTGGCTGGAATGGTGGCTTTTCATCCGAAGGCACGACTCTGGAGGCTACTCCGGAATGCTGGGCTTGATATTCGGGTTGCTGCTGATCCGCGGGAAGTGCTCCGCCTTGCTGACCGGCAGGTCCAGGAACGATGCTGCTGGAGAAGATGTCACACCCAGTTTTCAGAAACAGGGGTATTTTTATCATTTTACATTTTTGAATATTTTTAAAATTTATTTTATTATTTATGATATTATTTTGGGGTTGAAATTAATTTTATTATTTATGATATTGTTTTGGGGTTATTTGAGTCGGGTTCGAATTTTAACTCAATCCGACTTGAAACGGGGACCCGGGGGTAGTTTGACTCTATTGGGACCCACACACTAGTTAGGCATGGCCCACATGATATTAACTTTAGTCCACATAATAGAAATATTTTAGTTAGAGGTTAGACTAATTATTATGGATAAGGTTAGTGTGATTAGAGACTTTAGAATGACTAATTTAGCCCCAACCAATTAGCCCTTTCCTAATACTCATAGAATAGGTTAGTGGGGGCATTTTGGACCTTAGCATAATAGAACAAATAGCCCCATATGGCCAGCCACTTTGGGAGAGGATAGGCTCAAGTTCATTTCATTATTCTCATCCACACTCTCTCTCTTGTTCTTCCCCAAATTCCTAGAGAGAAATCCCTAGCAATTTCTCCACCAAATCTTTCCATTTCGCCACCAAATCTTCTTCTTTCCTTCTTCATTCTAGCCAAGGAGGAAGCTACCCAAGTTTGGGAGGATTCGGAGCTTGTTCGTGTCCTTTTGGAATATCTACGTGTCGGTGTCGCTCCGGGAAGGCTTTTCTTCGATTCGATCTACCGGAAGGTATAAATCCCTTCTCCTTTTCATTTTCTCATGCATATAGGTCTATTTTGAACCCATAGGAATGACCCCCATGGTTGTATCTCCATTTGTGTCCATTTCGTGTCCATTTGGAGGTCATAGGAGTGTCCTTTGTGTTATGGTTGTGTCCATGTGGGAAAACCCCAAATTTGGACACACTATGTGTTGTTGTTATATATGAATGAATTATTACATGTTTAATCTCATATTTTTGTATTGGAGATTGTTCTATAGTGTCTCATATATATATATTAGTGTAGAGAGTGAGTTCTTGATATATTATGTTATATACTTGTGTTCTTTTGTCTCAAACTACCCAAATCCGTCATGATTTTTATCCACGTTTTTAATTTCAGCCCTAACTTAGAAATGTCATAACTTCTAGCTCAAAGCTCGGTTTAATCTTCCTTTTTTTAAAAGAAGCGTATTGAAGTTAGCTTTCCAAAAACATATATTAATAGGCCTAATTCTTTCTGTAACTTTCTGGAGAATTATTTGAGTGTCAGCTGTGCGAAAGACAAACGCGTTCTCGGTGTTTTTACGATTCCGGGAGTTTCCGGAAACGAAAATGCGATCCGTTTGAAGTTTCGGAAAGCTAACACATAGATCTATAACATACTTTAATCCTATATTTTAATTCATGCTGAGATGGTACAGTATTGATTATTAGTAGGAGTTACTATTCGGTATATGTATTTTGTGTACCCTTGTGTGTAATATAATGTTCTATTTGATTTTAACCCATGTTAATGTATATACATTATGTAATTAAATAGAGAATGCAAGCATGAGTAAATGTTTAAATAAATGATGTATGAGGTATAAGTATCCTATCTAATGTAAGCATGTATAAGTATGGCTTGTAATGAATATGTAGGTTCCATAGTATGTAATATATGGTGCATATAGTAGTGCAAGAGAATAAATGAATGATGAATGAATGCAAGCATGAATGTAATGTAATAATAGATGTAATGTATGCAATATACAAGTTAATGAGATGTAATGTTCTATGTTAACACAAATCCTATATTACCTCATGTACCCCTTACACTATGTAGACACTATCACACTTGACACTTTGTTCACTTACACTTTGACACTCTTTGATATGTATACACTATGTATGCCCATTTAACCCTCACTTGCCCCTTTGCCATGTTTACATACACACACATAGCCTCTTAAATAAGTATTTATGAATACAGTTAACTTAGCTATGTATGTATATTATATATATGTTAGCATATTGTGTTGTAATATATAAGTTTATATAACCATTTGAAATGCCATAATTATAGACCTAATGTTGAATACCAATATATGCATGTGTATATATGTGTAGACATATATAGTTTAAAGTAATAGATTACCTAGTGTATATCCAATGTAAATTCTTCCTATTTGAGTATTGAATAATTGTATGCTATATAGAGTTGGGTGTATGTTGGCTTGTATAGCCTTGTATTGATGTGTGCTTGCTAGGATAGTCTTGGTTAGGCCTAGTAAGACTTGCTGGGTTAGGACATGACCTAGTTTGACTAGTGCAGTTGACCAGAGTTGACCAAAGGTTGACTTTGGCCTAGTTTGACCTAGATTCATGTAGAATGCATTGTAGTGCTTTATATTACCCTTCTGGACATGTTGTGACTTGAGCTGTTCTAATTAGGAGCCAGACACCTCTCCTCAGACAGTATCTTTACCTTGGATATTCAGATATCAGGCGAGTACATTCTCTAATCATTTCATATCCTGCTTAGAATTATATTCCTGCTTTAGATTACTATACTTGATGCTGTCACGACATTACCACGGATTAGTACTATACGGATCTCTTTATGCGATGTTATCCCCCTCGGGAGCATCGGGTATATTATGTCATGTGCGTTTCACTTTCATCATGTACTCATGTGCTTTCACCATACATGTACACTCTTGTGAATCATGTACTCTCATGTTCACAGAGCCTTCATGTATACTATCATGTGCACCCTTTTAAGGGTCCCATGTGATATCATGTACAATAACATAACCTGCTTAGATCCTTGTGTACTGATTGGGGAAAATGGGGGAGTGCTAGTAGTCATGTGAACAATTCTTTAGTAGTGTAGATCATGTACAACTCTTTAGTGTAGATCATGTACAAATCTGTTCCGTTCATATGTGCTATCATGTACTCTACATCACTAGCCACTGTTAGTTCTCTATTTATAGTAGATATTTCTATTACTGTTCTCTCTCTGTTTACATACTGTATTTCTTCAGATCTTGTATCTTACTTTACTGCATGATTATATTTTCCTGTCCTGACTGGACCTGTTGATAAATTTTACAGATAGCCTGGGATTGTCTGCTTGTCTAGAGGAGACACAGTAGAGGTTGTTTAGATAGTTATTTCATTTTGTCTGGAGTTGTATTTACTTATGGATTACTGTATTTGAGTTTTGAGATGTATTTCTGGGATTATGTATCTTAGACACTTAGACTTCTATCTCCTGTATCTCTTTTGGATTTCATGTTTATCTATCTTTATCATTCTACCTTAGATTGTGATTGAGTTGTACCTCTGTGTTGGCCTCCTTATGGAGAGTATTCATATTATGCTAGTTATAGTTCATGACCGAGAACAGCGTTCTACCGCCGACACTGCGGCGTAGGCTGGACATTGTTACGTACTCGTACCCTCACGGTGGATGCGGGTCGTGACACGTTTTTAGTGGTAGCCCATGCAGGTCGAGTTTATGTAGTGGTATTCGAACTAGAGTACCACTACAGCCTGCAGTAGGAATATGATATATTTTGAAGGTACTCAATCACGGTTAGGATTCCTTGAGAGATTCCTGGGACGACCCTTGAGAATCTTATTTTAACTTCGATTTGAAATCTATTTTTCCCTGATTTGATTTACCATTACTTCCTGTTATTGAACTTGATTTTGATGGATTATTGTTGAATTTTGAATCTTGATGTTAGTGGTTGAATTTGAGTCTGTATTTTTATAATTTTTGATGGATTATTGTTAAATTTTGAATCTTGATGTTAGTTGTTGAATTTGAGTTTGTATTTATATGTATATGTATATTTTTTTGGAATTAAGGTATAACCTGATAACATACTTGATAAGGACAGTGAGAAAGGTAAAAGTCTACTTTATTATGGAATCTAGATTTTCTTGCAGCCATACCGGGTGGCGTGGTAAGAATTCTAGATAACATGATTATAGGGTGTATGCCTTATTGTGGACTCTATCGTTTATTGCAGCTATGCTTATTGGCGTGGCAGAATTCTGACAACATAATTTCAAGAAGACGCATATGATTATCAGATTGTACCTTAAATATTTTTGAACATGTTTTCTCTACTTTTATTTCAGTCCTTCAACAAAAAAAGAAAAAAAGAAAGAAAGAGAGAATTGTTATTTGTTTGTTTTGTTTTGTTTCTCATTTATTTAACTTAGGAGTAGCTTTAGCTGTTTTTATAAACTTTGTGTAACTTCTTACTATGAAATTCTTCTTAATACAATGAATCGATGATTTTGCTAGACTTTATCTTGGATTTGAAAATTTAGCTCTGGGTTTCAAAATGGGTTTTTCTTTTAAACAGATAAGCAAAAACAGATTTTATCGTTATTTCTTTCTTGCTATTATTCTTGTATTAAATAATAATAATAATACTGTCTTGATTACGTCAATCACCTGTTTGCAACCTTGGTAGGAATCTAATTGTTGATCTTAACGTAGAATTAAAATTTTATATTGGGACATGAGAATATATATGAATATATATAGTGGACACTTTCCTGACACTTATGCATGCTACACTTGATTTCCACCTAACTGAATACATGTTAACGTTTTTACATTGATTTCCATGTTTAGTTCAATTTCAGATTTAACATGTAATATTGAACTGTATGCGTAGATAAATGTATTGATAGTATATTAGGGTTTTATTTCTATCATGTTAGGATGTATTGGGAGCATTGAGATTAGTTGTGATGTTTCAAACTCCTAAATTTTGAAATTGCATTATGTTAATATTGCACTGGTTTAAATGTTAGCTTATTTTCAGATTTTGTATGTAAATGCTGAACTAAAACTGGGTTTAACCTTTCAATACTAAGCTATAATCCTGTACAAGGACACACACACACCCTAACTTAGTATACCCTGTCATGTAACCTAACTCTTCCTCTCTATGTCATGATTATATATCTATATAGATATATATAGAGCTTAGGTATACATGATATAATGTATATACATACATAACTAAATCTCTACCTCTTTATATATACATATATACATGGTTAGCCATGCATGTTATGAGCAAATGAGTTGTGTATTGTAGATTGTTTAACCAATATGCCATGATTAGTGTAACTTGATAGTTATTGTTTGAAACCCCAAATCCTCCTATGTACTTTCATGTATATTTTACATACACACACGCCTATTATCTAACCATATGAATATGTCCACATACACCCATACACATACGAACTACATAACTTGTACATAATGCTAGCTTTTTCCTCTCTAACGCTATATATATAAATATATTATGATTGGATTTCCATGCAATTGGCTTTCATTCTTTAACTTTTGATTTTGATTTTCTTGAATAGTACCCCTTATTAGATAAATGGTAGTTAACTTTATTTTATTTTGATAAGTACCAGTTTTCATATAGGATGGTAGACTGCCTTACAGTCTTGATGATTGTTATTTCTGTATCTTTTCTTGTTTAGCACCCTAGATTGCTTGTGTGTTTTGATACCATATGACCGTTTTGGTTTAGCATGACTAGTATACCTAGATGAGACTTTCACTACCACCGTATGCCATGACCCTGTATGTCATCCTTTTAAATCGTATGATTGTTTAAGTTCTGAGACTTTGATTGTGGGGGGTTTCACCTAGAAGGAGTATGAACATTTTAATTTTGAGGATAAAATTTTTCTAAGGTGGGTAGACTTGTAACACCCAGTTCTCTAAAATGAGGGTAATTTTAAAATTTTGTAATTTTAATCATTTATTGATTTGACATTTAAATTATGATATAATTTTTGGTAATTTTTAAATTATTTTAAAACTATTTAAAATCATGACTTGTGATTTTGATGTTTTGCTAGTGAAACCCTAGAGACTGTTTGACCTAGAGCCTAACCATGTGATTAGGATATTTTAATGTCATTTCTGGCCTAAGGATATTTTGCATTTGACCTCTTTGAATTATTTTGATATTTATTGCGTTGGTGATTGTTGATTTTGACCTTTGATAGGTGTAATTTTGTGATGGTTTTGTGTCCGTATCGGACACGTATCAGTTTTTATTTACAAATGTTTGATGTGCCTCAAAGAGATTTTTTTACTGCTGATTTTTTTTAAAAGTATTTGAATGAGATTGTTTTCTGCATGTGTTTCCTGTGATTGCTTTGTTTTAATTTCGAGGACGAATTTTTTTTAGGTGGATAGATTTGTCACCCCCAGTTTTCAGAAACAGGGGTATTTTTGTCATTTTACATTTTTGAATATTTTTAAAATTTATTTTATTATTTATGATATTATTTTGGGGTTGAAATTTATTTTATTATTTATGATATTGTTTTGGGGTTATTTGAGTCGGGTTCGAATTTCAACTCAATCCGACTTGAAACGGGGACCCGGGGGTAGTTTGATTCTAGTGGGACCCACACACTAGTTAGGCATGACCCATATGATATTAATTTTAGTCCACATGATAGAAATATTTTAGTTAGAGGTTAGACTAATTATTATGGATAAGGTTAGTGTGATTAGAGACTTTAGAATGACTAATTTAGCCCCAACCAATTAGCCCTTTCCTAATACTCATAGAATAGGTTAGTGGGGGCATTTTGGACCTTAGCATAATAGGACAAATAGCCCCATATGGCCAGCCACTTTGGGAGAGGATAGGCTCAAGTTCATTTCATTATTCTCATCCACACTCTCTCTCTTGTTCTTCCCCAAATTACTAGAGAGCAATTCCTAGCAATTTCTCCACCAAATCCTTCCATTTCGCCACCAAATCTTCTTCTTTCCTTCTCCATTCTAGCCAAGGAGGAAGCTACCCAAGTTTGGGAGGATTCGGAGCTCGTTCGTGTCCTTATCTCTACGTGTCGGTGTTGCTCCGGGAAGGCTTTTCTTCGATTCGATCTACCGGGAGGTATAAATTCCTTCTCCTTTTTATTTCCTCATGCATATAGGTCTATTTTGAACCCATAGGAATGACCCCCATGGTTGTATCTCCATTTGTGTCCATTTGGAGGTCATAGGAGTGTCCTTTGTGTTGTGGTTGTGTCCATGTGGGAAAACCCTAAATTTGGACACACTATGTGTTGTCGTTATGTATGAATGAATTATTACATGTTTAATCTCATATTTTTGTATTGGAGATGTGTTCTATAGTGTCTCATATATATATATATATTAGTGTAGAGAGTGAGTTCTTGATATATTATGTTATATACTTGTGTTCTTTTGTCTCAAACTACCCAAATCCGTCATGATTTTTATCCACGTTTTTAATTTCAGCCCTAACTTAGAAATGTCATAACTTCTAGCTCAAAGCTCGGTTTAATCTCCCGTTTTTTTAAAAGAAGTGTATTGAAGTTAGCTTTCCAAAAACATATATTAATAGGCCTAATTCTTTCTGTAACTTTCTGGAGAATTATTTGAGTGTCAGCTGTACGAAAGACAAATGCGTTCTCGGTGTTTTCATGATTCTGGGAGTTTCCGGAAACGAAAACGTGATCCGTTTGAAGTTTCGGAAAGCTAACACATAGATCTATAACATACTTTAATCCTAGATTTTAATTCATGCTGAGATGGTACAGTATTGATTATTAGTAGGAGTTACTATTCGGCATATACATTTTGTGCACCCTTATGTGTAATATAATGTTCTATTTGATTTTAACCCTTGTTAATGTATATACATTATGTAATTAAATAGAGAATGCAAGCATGAGTAAATGTTTAAATAAATGATTTATGAGGTGTAAGTATCCTATCTAATGTAAGCATGTATAAGTATGGCTTGTAATGAATATGTAGGTTCCATAGTATGTAATGTATGGTGCATATAGTAGTGCAAGAGAATAAATGAATGATGAATGAATGCAAGCATTAATGTAATATAATAATAGATGTAATATATGCAATATACAAGTTAATGAGATGTAATATTCTATGTTAACACAAATCCTATATTACCTCATGTACCCCTTACACTATGTAGACACTATCACACTTGATACTTTGTTCACTTACACTTTGACACTCTTTGATATGTATACACTATGTATGCCCATTTAACCCTTACTTGCCCCTTTGCCATGTTCACATACACACACATAGCCTCTTAAATAAGTATTTATGAATACAGTTAACTTAGCTATGTATGTATATTATATATATGTTAGCATATTATGTTGTAATATATAAGTTTATATAACCATTTGAAATGCTATGATTATAGACCTAATGTTGAATACCAATATATGCATGTGTATATATGTGTAGACATATATAGTTTAAAGTAATAGATTACCTAGTGTATATCCAATGTAAATTCTTCCTATTTGAGTATTGAATAATTGTATGCTATATAGAGTTGGGTGTATGTTGGCTTGTATAGCCTTGTATTGATGTGTGCTTGCTAGGATAGTCTTGGTTAGGCCTAGTAAGACAACAAGGAAGGACCAAGACAGATCAACGATACAAGCATATGAGCAGGACAAGAATCCAGGGATTCAGAAGATACGAGCAGAGATCAAGGGCGAATACTGATTGAGACATCTATTCGGTAAACCCTCACATATCTTGATTTACAAGACCTGCATGGGCCACCACTTAAACCATGTCACGCCCCAGAACCAGAATACTGGAGAGCGGAGGCAGACATAGCCAGCTACGTATATGAAATGGATTCCATCTTGCTATACGGTCACGGCTGTCTAGATACATGAGGGTTTAACTACAAGCCAACAGTCTCTTAAGGTCAGGAACAAGTCTAGTGTCTCAATCCCAAGAAAGTAAGTAGATGTTACAAGATGTTAGATCACCAAATATACAATAGTAAGGCGTCCCAGACTTTATATATTCTGTTGATCATGAAGCTAGTCGTTACAAAGTGTTAGGACTAGCAAGAGTTTAGTCATATATGATCAACCCTAGGATCTGTCATTCATGTTACAGCCCGTAGGCAGACAGTAAGTAAGTACAATCGAGCTAAACAGGTGCTCGTCGGCTAAATACCTCAAAAGAATATTTTTACAATAGAGTGGGAGAGCCAAAAATAACCCACTCGTTACCCTGGTTACGCCTGGTGTTCACCATAGGGCTGGAAAAAACGGTAGATCCTCTGGAGCTGCTCCAAAATCTGGCCATACAAAACCAGCTGGGTCAGATCCCAGAAAGAGCAAGTACCACAAAGGAAGCTTCACTTAGGAACTAAAACCAGCAATTAGCACCATAGTAATAGATTAATAATAAAGACATGAATTTAAGAAAAGCATAACAGGTGATATACGATGAGATAACCATGGAACTATTCAGATAACCAGGTTACAACCCATAAACCAAACAAGGACCGGGGTTGTAACCCTTCGTCTGAACAGAACTTGGAATTCTCCCCATTTATCGGTAAAATAACACAGGCATTCAGGTCATGCAGTAATTTGGAATAGAATCAGGACAAGACTAGACTGGTTAGACTCCATCCAATCAATTCACGGCCAAGCAAGAATTACGGCTTGATACTTTAACGAACTAGGGTTATCACAGGCCTAGTTACTAGCAAGATGCAGTAAGAATCTTCTACAGCCATAAGCCCTGTAGTCCATCCAGGTTACCCGGGTTAAAAGATTTAGAGTTGAATTCAGGTGGATACATCGTCCAGGAAACGTATGTACCCTTAGGTAGCTTGAAGGGTACAACACATGACAGTGTGCTGGAAATGTGCCCTACTCGACGGCAGGCTACAGATTCCAAGGCGTGCCCAGGTAACGGGATTGCCTGTAGCTGGGAGATCTCTTTATGAATAATGTATTAATCTAGTTATTTAGCCTTAGTCCATTTCAATAGGTACTCCTGACCGTGGTACTCAGGAGTCCCCTCCTAGACATGATGCAAGACAGGACTGGATTATTTGTACAAGCACAATCGCCCCCGGTATCCAGGACATTTATACAGGTCATGTCATGTCAGGTAGCCGTCGCAACAGCTTATCAAGATATATCATGTCAGGTTATCATGTCAAGTTCACTGGTCAAGAGTGCGCCACGACGGGCCACTATCAGGTCGTGCTAGTTCCTTGTCACACCATGTCATGTACAATTGTCATTTCAATCATGCCAATTAAATCGTGATTTATCAAATTTAGGACAAAAGGCGTAAGGATATAAAATGGGCATAAAAATATACCATAGGAGTTCCAAAGCATGGACAAATAATAATAAAATAACAGTACAGAGCTATAAGAGAGTCATGCGGTTCAGGAATAATCTCATGCGGCTGGGAGGAGAGCAGCCCATGCGGCTGAATAGGGTCAGGCGCATGCGGCTGAGAAAGGAAAGCCTATGCGGCTAAGGATATCGGTCCTCATGCGGCCAGCTGGAAGAGAGGGCGCATGCGACTGATATGAATTGGTTCCATGCGGCTGAGATGAATAGGGTCCATGCGGCCAAGGAGAGAATCCATGCGGCAGGGACATGAGCGAGGTCATGCACTGATGCGGTTAGCGGGGTCATGCACCTATGCGGCTACAAGTGGACCAAGTTCATGTGGCTCGGAAAGCGGGGTCCTCATGCGGCTGGGTCAAGTAAAGTCCCATACAGCCAGCGGAAAGAGAGGGCACACGAGACTAAGTCAGAGCATTCATGCGGCTCAAAGAAGCGGGGTCCTCATGCGGCCGGGGAAGGGCGCATGCGGCTCAGGGAGTTCAGAACTTATGCGGCTGGGGATTGAGCGAGTTATGCGGCTAGATGAGTTCGACTCTCATGCGGCTCAAGAACTTCTAGTCATACGGCTGAATAGAACACTTATCGCTTGAAATATTCATGTGGTCAAGTCAAGCACAGTTCATCTTCTCCAAAATTTAGAGAAGAAGAACACCATGAGAGCCAAGTCCTCAAGCTCCATAACTCTATCATCCGGAGCCCAAATTCGAACTTCCATAGGTCAAAACGAGTCAGAATGAAATGCTCTACAACATAGAACCATCAAAACTCAGAAATAATAAGATTAAGTAGATCAAACCCAAGAATTCTAAAAATAAAGAGACTTAGATCTACAAGAATCTAGCCATGGAAAGTAAAAATGCCAAGTACTAAAGTAAGTTAAAAATGCTATAAGGAAGAGAATAAAGTAATAAACTTGGAGTTCCTCCATGAAGCAAGTTGCACTTGCCTAGACCTCTCTCTCTCTCTCTAGTTGGTGAAGTAGTAAATAGAAGAAGAAGAGGTTAATGAAGAGAGAGAAAGAAGAATAGGTAATAAATACTAATGGTTGTGGTAGGTAGGGGGTTCACCCTTTGGTCCATGATGAACCAAGGCAATCCCAAACCGAACCAAGCCAACCCGAACCAAGAATGAACCAAGCCAAGAAGAAAACTAAGCAAGGAATCATGCAATACAAAAAAATACGTACACGTATTCCAAAAATACGTAATATGAACCACAGGCATTACAAGACTCTTTTGCGCTTTGGTTGCTAGATCTCTGGATGCCTCTGTAGTGCTCTCTCTCTTTTCTTTGCTCTGTCTCTCTCTTTTTTTTGTCTTTTTGCAAGAGAATAGCACCTTACTTTTTATAGGAGTGGGGTGTGATCATTAGGATTTGCCAATCATTGCCTCCTTCAGAAGTCGGCGGTTAAGGATCATTGAATCTGGGTCATTCATCTTGAATATAATAAATTTGAGCAATAAATGTGATTACATCAAATCTTTGTGGGCAATAAATATTGATTGCCATGAATATTCGTGATTTGTGATACCCTGCCACGTGTCCAATTTGCTTGATTTGATTTGATTTGGACAATTATGATGATCGCAACAAATTTGATTTTGTTAGAATTTGTTAGCACCCATAGTTCCAGGGAAGATAAGACTGCCACGTGTCTCAATTGCAGCAAAGCGTGCCACGTGTCTCAATTGGACCGTCCTGGCCGAGCCGCATATGGGGGGGTTCTCTCAGCCGTATGAAACATGCAGCCGTATGAGGATGGACAGCCACACGTGGATGGACAGCCGCATAGGGATGGACAGCCGCATGGGGATAAGTAGTCGCGTACAGAGGGGCAGCCGCATGCAGATGGGCAGCCGCATGGAGATAGCCAGTCGCATGCAGATGGGCAGCCGCATAGAGATAGACAGCCGCATGCAGATAGACAGTCGCATGCAGATGAACAGCCGCATGGAGATGTGGATAGGCAGCCGCATACAGATAGGAAGCCGCATGGAGTGGCCTCGGGACTTGGTGGATTTTGCCAGCTGTAAGAAGATTTTTTCCTTTTTCCTAGGATCACGCCATCATGTCAGAGTCATTATTACGTCTTCATGTCAGAGCTGTTATAGCTATTTTTGTCAGAGCAGCCGTCAGGGCATTAAATACAGCCGATTATAGAGAACAACTATTGAAGGCTACGTGGCTTCTTTCTGAGCCGCATGGATCTATCCGAGGCGCATGGACCCCTGAGCCGCATGGACTTCTGAGCCACATGGGGATCCTTCTGTCGGAGCCGTATAGATCTTTCTTTATTCTTTTTTATGCATCTACAAGACCCCCTGTAATATTTTCAATTTGTAAAATTGAAATACTTTGAATAAGAAGCATGGCCATGTAAAAACTCTTCGGGCCGCATAAGATGTTCTGGCCGCGTGGATGTCTTAGCCGCATGGCTATCTCAGCCGCATGGCCATCTGAGCAGCATGGGCTTTCCAGCCGCATGGGCTGCTTGGCCGCATAGGCTCCTTGCCACGTCTTCATGCCACGTGTGCAAATCTTTGCATTGATTGCCTTTGATTTGAGCCGTCTTTTGGAGGGTTCCCAAGAGTCGGCTTATTAAATTTTGGATTTTCTTCGGATGAATCTCCATCATGAGAGGGTATAAAATCCTAGGAGTCGGTTTTGCTTGTTAGCACACGACCCGAAGCGCTCCATCGGTCCACGTGTTTTCTCCCCCTTTCGTCCACCTATAAATAAGAGTAATTAAGAGAAGAAATCTCTTTACTCTCTCTTTCAACTCAAGCTTTTTTCTGCCCTAACTGTCATCCTCTTTTTCGATCACCAATGGCTCCCAAGAAGACTGTTGCGGCGATTGGTAAGAAGGCGACGTCTTCGTCGGCTGTGGTGGCGAAGGATAAGAAAGCTGCTTCTACTTCGACTGTGGCGACGAATGATAATATGGCAGCTCCTCCTCCCACCGACGTGCCCGCAGTTCACCCCGACGTCCACCCCACTATTGCTGGTAAGGACGCTGTGTGAGCTTGAAACCCTAACTGTAGTGGCTATATCGCATGCTCTATGCACGAGTCTTCATATTCATGTGTGCCGAATGTATGTCTCATGTCCGAGCCGCATGGGGTATGCTCCATGTCCGAGCCGCATGGGGTATGCTCCATGTCCGAGCTGCATGAGAATTGTTACTGTGGCCGCATGAGCACTTCGCCAATGGGGCGGCATAAGCTGCGTTGGGCCGCATAGGGTCGCACTAATTTGTTTGTCGCATGAGCCGCATAAACTTATCCGAACTCTGTCGCATGAGACTTCGTTCAAACAGAGCCATATAACAACACTGCCGCATGAACCTTCGCTGGACGGAGCCACATAAGTGTTTTTCTGAGTTGGGCCGCATGAGATTGGAACCGCATAAGCTCGAAAACACCAATCAGTTCTTCTTGTCCATCTTTTTAACTTATTTCTTTTGTCTTCTTTTCAGTGAATTTCCCAGTTAATGCTGCAGGGGAACCTCTAGTGGGTCGTGCCCAAGCTGCTATGGGCAATAGGTATGACCAGATAGTTCGGTATGTGGTGGACCAGTTTCCTAGTGACGAGCCTTTGACGGGGTAGAATGCCCTCAAGAACCAACCCTTCTACTTCTTATGTGCCATGATAAATTCAGGGAAATTGGAAGGGTAATACCTGAAGCCTGCGTTCTTCTTTGGAGACACTTTGACTGTGAAGAACAGTCAAGTCCTGGACGTATCGGAAAATTGGAGCTTTATTTCTAACGGGATGGCGATCCGCATCCCTCAAATGGAGCGTAACTTCCCACTATCTTGGTTTAATATGCTCCTGCTGGACAGAAAGATGGAAGAGTCTTTGATCCCTACCCGGAATGGGATGTTTGTGGGCGACATCCATTACAACAACAGCATGAAGTCAGTGTATGCGGGCAAGGTGCATGCCAGCCGCTATGTAATAGGATTGGCCCCGGGTACTTTCTTGAATGTGCCGGGTCCTAATTTTACGTTCTTTGCGGCCGACACTTTCCTGAACCAGCTTGCTCGGAAAGGCTCATATCCAATTGGCCGGTTGGCGCTCCCAAGTTGGATACACCCCATCCCCTCATGGATCAATCTGTCTATGTGGATCTCGCGAAAGTATGAGATTTTTCTGCGTGAGATTGGTCTTTATCACGCTATTCGGGGCACCAACCACGGCTTACTCGTAAACAAGAAATTATTCATGGCTCTGCTGGAGATGTACAACCGCCGTACGGGAACCTTTTATACCCCTGTAGGGGAAATGGGGCTTGCACTCCATGAGATGCACGTGATTTCCAAGCTTCCTTGGGGGGATGAAGCCTTTGAGGTGTACACTCCTACGAATGAGGAGTTCGAAGAGCTAGAAGAACGATATCCGGGCTTCGTGGCTATTTATCAGAAGATATTGTGCCACTATAGCACGTGCCAGCAGATAGCCAAGAAGGATAGCAGCTCGGAAGGGAATGCTCCCCACACTAAGGACTGGGTAAGCTATCTCTTCTCGACGGGATCCTCAGGCCGAGTTACTTCCCGAAGTCCTCAATCCCGGGAGGCGGTTCAGGCCTTGGTGTCGTCGGCCAAGAGGGTGGCCACCACCAGTGACAGATTTGGAAGTCAAACCGACTCTTTTGGTTATTTTTATCAGGATACCCAAGAGCTGTCAGAGAAGGCGCTCCTGGTAGGATTCTTGATGGTATGGCTACGGAATTGCGTAGTCTCGGGAGGAGCTGGTTCTATTGAGAGGATCAACCGTAATTTTATTCTCCCTGCTGTGAAGCTAGTTTTTGGAGTAAAACTAGCTCTTCTTCTGGCCATGGTGTGCAGCATACACCGTGGCCTCCATACTTTTACGTCCAAGGTCATTGCCCGCGATGTGACAAAAGACTTTGAACGGACTGAGCTGCCCTACCATTATCTGATGGGGTGGCTGCTGATGCACTGTCCGTCTTTGATGAGGCCGGGTTCTGAAGATGGCATAATTGCTGATGACACTTTTATCTTCCGTTATCGCAACGAGTCTTGGGAATATGAGACCATGCGTGCCTGTCGGATGGCGCTGGCGAGAGCAGATAGGTAAGACTTTTTCGTATCCGTCCCTCATTTTACTGCTGAGCAAATAGCGGACGTGCATCTCGACGGTATTGGGCCTCCTCAGCTTCTAGACGGCCAGATGCTTCTGTGGTTACGTAACATCCGTCCCGCCCACCTGGTATACCGCAATCGCAATGCTGTCTTCCTGGAACCTTACCTGCCCAACAGGTTTGCCCATCAGTTTGGATACAGCCAGCTTTTTCTGGACAGTCCTGTTTGCCATGAAATATAGAAGAGCAGAACAGTTTTATAGGAGGACTGGACTTTTACTTTACATTACAAACTCGCTTGTACAAAAAAAGCCTAGGGACGAAAACCTAGGTACAGCAATCTAGGTACAATTATTTATTTTTGATTCTGGGGGTGACGATAGAGGCTCGGGAAAGCGACGGCAGCTCTGCCTTACTCCTTGGACGATCGGACGTAGCCTTGGCTCCTGTGATGAGATGGTTGGCGTTGATGAAGAAATGCTCTTCTTGCTCTCCTCGTATTGCTCTTCTGGCTTCTCTCTCTCTGAATTGATCTCTGTAGATTTTTCTCTCTGATTATTGGGAGAGTGCCTCTCTGTATGTGCGTATCTCCCTTTTTGTCTCTTTTTGCAAGGGAATGGCATCCTGCTATTTATAATAGTGGGGAGCATCATTAGGGTTTGCAATGATTGTCCATTCTCAAAGTGGCGGCGGCCTGATAAGTGATCAATCTGGGCCATTAATCTTGAACGTGAAGGATCTGGGCCATTAATAAGGATTATGCCAAATCATGTCAGTCATTAATGTTGATTGCAATAAATCCCCATCATGATGATTTGCTGATATCCGCAAATCTGAATGAATCAATTTAATTCATTCTCTTGCCACGTGTCCCAAATCATTGGGATCTGACCCAAAATTTGATTACCTTTAGGACACATGTTTTGTCATCATTGTTGAACCGCATAAGGAGCGTTCATACTTGGGCCGCATGAAGGTCGTCATGACGGAGCCGCATAAAAGGTTTCATGACCGAGCCGTATGAATAGTCTCTATACTCGAACCGCATGAAGGTTATCATGACCGAGCTGCATGGATATGTTCATGACCGAGCCGCATGGGGGTCTTCATGGCCGAGCTGTATGAGAGTCTTCATGGCCGAGCCGCATGGATTTCTTCATGGCCGAGCCGCATGGGGGACTTTCATGATTGAATCCGCATAGATTCTTCTGTACTAGCCGCATGAACTCATTTAGACTGGCCACATGAACTCATTTAGACTGGCCGCATAAACTTGCCTCGGAGCTGTGAGAATTTTTCCTAATTCCCTAGGAAGATAGTGCTTTTACGTCAGTCATTATGACTACTTTTCGTCAGGGCTGTCAACTGTCAGCTGTCAGCCGTCAGAGCATTAATTGTCGGCCGTCAGAGCATTAATTGTGTTTAAATGACGCTGGGTACAGCCGTTCTAAAAAAAGACACGTGGCTTCCCTCTGCTGGCCGCATGGAGTCCACTCTGTGTTTGAGCCGCATGGGACTCTTTTAGCCGCATGTGGCTCCTTGGCCGCATGGATCATTTTTATTCTCTTTTTCCATGCTTCTACAAGATCCCCTTCAAAGTTTTCAATTTGCAAAATTGAAATACTTTGAATAAGAAGCATGATTATGTCAGAGCCGTATGGATGTATTCTGTCTTAGCCGCATGGATTTGACCAGCCGTATGATTACCTCAACCACATGACTCTCTGAGCCGCATAGGCTTTTTTGGCCGCATGAGCTTCTTGTCACGTCTTCCTGCCACGTGTGCAAATCTTTTGTGAATCTTCTGTATTTAATGCTCTTGATTTGTTGCAGATTTTAAGAGCCGCTTTCTTGGACCAGGATCCTAAGAGTCAGGCTATTATTCAGCCGTTTTGCCTCGATGACCGAAGAGTCGGTCATCATATTTGCACGCGGATCGAGGCGTTCCTTCCTTGTCTATAAATAGAAACTCTTTCGTTCTAGGGAATTTCTTTTTCTCTCACTTTTTTTTTCTTTTTTCGTTTTTATTTTGTAAGGGGTGTGATCCCAAATGATGCAGCACTTTGAATTTTGAATAAATGAGCATGTTTCAACTCATCTTCTCTTTCCTGTACTTGTGATATTTGTGGAATTGGACCCGCTGGAGGATTATTTGTAGACCTGTTACCCTGGGCGTACCTTGGTTTTAGGTATGAGTAACAAGTTTTAGAGAGGAATACCTAGAACAACTTCGCGATAAGACAGCTATAGAAGTTTTTGGTATTCGATAGAATGCCAGGGAGCAACTGGGCTCCTAGGCATGGTAGGCAAGGGATGGGCATGTACTGGAGACCCAGTACAGCATCTGTGGTCGACTGAGGACATTTGTGGTCAACAGAGAATATTTGTGGTCAACAGAGGATATTTGTGGTCAACAGAGGACATTTCTGGTCAACAGAGGACATTTGTGGTCAACAGAGGACATTTGTGGACCTATTATCCTTGTCGTACTCCGGTTGTGGGTACAGATAATAGGTTGAAAGGGAGCCGACATACTTACTCAGAGGTAATGAAGACATGGCAAGTATGAAGGTTTTTTCTACGGAGCCTTCCCACTCAGAGGTAATGAGGACATGGTAGGAGTGTGCTCAATGAAGATGGGGTACATAGAACGACTCAGAGGTAATGAGGACATAGAAGTTCTATGTAGGGGGTGATTTGTTTTTGGCGGAAGTGAAACGACTCAGAGGTATCATCGACATGGTCGTTTTAGAAATTTGTGGACCCGTTACCCCTTTTGTGCACTGGAGTGCGGGTAGTGGATCATGAAGGAGGATCTCTTATAGGAAGAAAGCTCAGAGGTATAATCATACATAACTTACTATCTGAAAGAGTGACCGGGGTGTGAGTTCAGAGGCACCAGCGGGTACATGACTCGATATTGTGAAAGTGTGAGTAATGAGTTCAGGGGTACCAACATGCACGTGACTCGAATGATTGTAAAATATGGGAATGAGTTCAGAGGTACCAGCGGGCACGTGACTCGAATGATTGTAAAATGTGGGAATGAGTTCAGAGGTACCAGCGGGTACATGACTCGAATGATTGTAAAATGTGGGAATAAGTTCAGAGGTACCAGCGGGCACATGACTCGAATGATTATAAAATGTGGGAATGAGTTCAGAGGTACCAGCGGGTACATGACTCGAATGATTGTAAAATATAGGAATGAGTTCAGAGGTACCAGCGGGTACATGACTCGAATGATTGTAAAATGTGGGAATGAGTTCAGAGGTACTAGCGGGTACATGACTCTATGCATGGAACCAGAATGTAAGTTCAGTGGTACAGGAAGGTACATAACTCGACACTCTGAGATGTCTCGAGGATTTTGTTTAAACATAATACTTCTTCAGAAACTTGCTGTTGATGGGCAACATGAGCAAGTCTCCATTTTGTTTTGTGAGGCGGTAGGCGCCGTTGGAGAATACAGCTTCGATGATGAACGGGCCTTCCCATTTTGGTTGGAATTTACCGGCAGTTTTATGCGTCATAACCATCGGCCTCCGAACTGCCAGAACGAGATCGCCTACTTGGAATGTTCTGACCTTGACCTTCTTGTTGAAAGCTCCGGAGATTCTGGCCTGATATAGTTCGATTCGCTGTTGAGATGACAGGCGTTTCTCGTCTAGGGCCTCCAATTCCTGTAGTCGGCGATGGTGGTTTTCGTCTGTCGTCAACTGATGTGTGACGGCGACGCGGAGTGAGGGGATCTGAGTCTCTAATGGGAGAATTGCCTCGCTCCCTTACACCAGGAAGAATGGTGTATTCCCGGTGGCTGTTCGAACTGTAGTTCGATACGCCCATAAGCATTCGCCGAGCTTCTCGTTCCAATCGTGCTTGTTGGATGACACGAATTTCTTGAGTAGCTTGATTATGGTTTTGTTGAATGCTTCGGCCAACCCATTGGCTGCTGGATTGTAGGGTGTCGAAGCAATATTCTGAATTCGGTGCTTGTCGCAGAACCAATAAAATGTGTGGCTTGCGAACTGTGGTCCATTGTCGTGAATGATCCTTCGGGGCAGTCCAAAGCGGTAGATGACATGATGCTTAAGGAAGCTGATCACGTTTGAAGTTTTCACCTCAGCCAATGGAATGGCTTCCTTCCATTTGGAGAAGTAATCAGTAATCACGAGTGTGAATCGGTGTCCTCTGGACGAAGGCGGGGTAATTAGGCCGACGATGTCCATACCCCATGCTTCAAATTGCCAGGAGGCCACAGTCGGATGTAGGAATTCAGATGGCTGGTAGATGAAGTCGGCGTAGATTTGGCAGGCTTTGCACTTTTGTGCATAATCTATTGCGTCTGCCACCATCGTGGGCCAGTAATAGCCCATTCGGCGAAGGCGGTCTTGCAGTTTCGGACCAGGTTGATGGGCCCCGAAGACACCATCATGAGCCTCGTGCACGGCTTCCTTGGCTTCTGTATTTGATAGACACCGAAGCAGTAAACCATCACAGGATCGGCGATACAGCATTTTCGTCTCTGTATCATAGAAAAATCTGAGAGAGCATCTTCTGATATAAGTAGCTTCCTTCGGATTCTCTGGCAGGATGTCGTATACTACGAAGTCGATGAACGATTGTCTCCAGTCTGGTGCTTCGTCGACTGAAAGGGCGGAGTAGCTTTCAATGCATCGAATGTTATCCTTAGGACAGACCAATTCCTGGCCTATTATGTTGACCTGATGACGAGCGTAATTTGGCACAGCTAGGGAAGCGGCCAAACAAGCTAGAGCATCAGCTTCAATGTTTTGGAGTCTGGGAACATGTTCTATGAAGAATCCTCCCAGAGACGAGATGATGTCGATTGCTATTCGATGATACGGGATCATGTCTTCATGGCGGACCTCATACGATCCCCGAATCTGATTGACGATTAACTGTGAGTCGCCGTATGCTTCAAGATACTCTACCTCCAGCTCCTTCGTGAGACGGAGGCCAATGACCAAGGCATTGTACTCAGCCACATTATTTGAACAGGGCTCTGTGAGTGAGTAGGCCCGATTGATCACCAAGCCGGAGGGAGAAATCAGCACTACTCCAACTCCAGCGATGATGTTGCCTTTGGGTCCAGTTCTCGAAGCGCCGTCGAAGAACATTCGCCAGATGACATCATGGGAGACTGTATTTGAACTGGTGACCTCGTCCGGTATCTCTTCATATACCCTAGTCGTCTCCGAGCCTGGATGGGCTGCTAGAAAGTCTGCCAGAGCCTGGCCTTTAACATCCTTTTGCGGTACGAAGATCATGTGGTATGGTGATAGTAATATCGCCCAGGTACCAAGGCGAGAGCTGAGTGCCCCAGGTTTGGTCATGAGGACCCTGAGGGGGTTGATCCGCGATATCACGTGGATGTTTTGTCCCGTGACGTAGTATCACGTCTTCTGGATGGCAAACACGAGAGCAAGGCATTCCTTCTCGACGGTCGTGTACCGGTATTCTGGCCCAATCATCTTTCGACTGAGGTAGGGTATAGCTTGTTCGTGGCCCGCATCATTGTTCTGTGCCAACAGAGCACCAAGAGAATGTTCCATCGCTCGCACATAGAGCAGGAATGGCTTTCCGGCAACAGGAGCTACCAGGACAGGGGGGTTCGACAAATATTCTTTGATGCTATCGAAAGCGCGCTGGCATTCCTCATCCCATACGAAAGAGACTCCCTTCTTCATGAGATGGGTGAATGGTTGACATCGTCCGGATAGATTAGAGATGAATCTCCTGATGTAAGCTAGCCTGCCTTGGAGGCCTCGGAGTTCGCGAAGATTTCTCGAGGGACCCATCTCCATGATTGCCTTTGTTTTTTCGGGGTCGATGTGAATGCCCTGAGAAGTGATGACGAAACCCAGGAATTTCCCGCTGGAGACTCCCAAGAATGATTTCGTAGGATTCATCTTTAAGTTGTGTGCTCGCATTAGGTCGAACACTGTCCTGAGATCTTGCAGATGATCTTTCTTCGAACGGCTTTTGACGACGATGTCGTCGACGTAGCATTCCACTGTCTTGCGTAAGTGGTCTCTAAAGATGATGATCATAGCTCTTTGGTAAGTAGCGCCAGCATTCCTTAAACCGAAAGGCATGACAGTGTAGCAATATGTACCAATTAGTGTACGGAATGATGTGTGCTTCTCGTCATCAGGGAATATCTTGATCTGGTTGTATCTTGAGAAGCCATCCATGAAGGATATACGTTCGAAGCCGCAGGTGTTGTCGATCATAATATCTGTGATAGGAAGAGGGAATTCATCTTTAGGGCATGCCTCATTCAGATTCCGGAAGTCAATGCATATTCGGATCTTTCCGTTCTTCTTGAGAACTGGTACGATGTTGGCTACCCAGACTGGATGCTGCTCTTCGCAAATGAAGCCACTGGCTATCAGTTTGTTGACATCGGCTTCGATAGCATTCATGACATCGGGACGAAACCGTCTTTGCTGTTGTTTGACAGGTTTTACATCCGGTCGAATATTGAGTTTGTGGAACGCGATCTCGAGGTCCAATCCTGGCATATCTTCATAGCTCCAGGCGAACACATCGATATACTCTTTGACGAGTTGGAGCAGCGACTCTCGCTCTTCACCTGTCAGATTCTGGCTGATGAAGATTGGTTTCGGGGAGCTTTATCACCAAGATTAACTTGTATGACCTCATCCTCAGTGGGAGGTTCTCTTTGCTCGAAACGCTTTTCCTATTGTTCATCTAGTTGTTGGGCCCACGGCTCTAGCTCAAGAATTTCCAGAATGTCTTTATCTTCTTTATAAGCGTCGGCGAATGCTATGTTGACTGACAGGACTTGTCTGAATACGTCTCCGATACTGGTATCCGAGTCAGAAGTTGGTGACCCGATCGAGTGTGAATGCCAGTCGCATTCTTCATCTGAACTTTCAGGGGTCGTCGTGGGTGTCACATATCCTAATCCACACCGAGTCTTACTATAGTAGTCCCGTGGTTTGCCAGCCGGGACTGGGGGCTTCAAAGGTAATCGTCGTCCAGTACCGTAGTTCAAACCCGGTGTCGTTTCCAGATCATACCCCTGTTTCTGCATGAGATATTTAGAATGGGGGGGTATAAAGATACAGAGGTAGTCTTCCGGCGTCCGATCCAAGGTTGACTTCTTCTATAGTGAAGGGATACGGGTCGTCCTTCCGGCCGAAGATGATTGGATGGTCCCCTCTCTCGATTATTCGGTAAGCGTCTTCCGCTGGAGTAAGCTAGATTGTGGTGTAGACATTTGTCACCTGTGTATGTAGGTGAGTGCCTATACCGTGTTCCATAGCGTACATTGTACAAAGCTTATTAAGCTCGAGGCAGTTCAAAGATAGCCCTTTATTGATGAAGTAAGGTATCTTTTCTAGAGGAATTACATCATCTACGGAGGGAACATCAGTGTGGGCAGCCACATACTTGGCTAGCTCCGGTTCCTCTTCGGCTACCCCCTGTGTGAATGAAGACTGAGAGGACGACCTGGGGAGCTTGATCGTCAGCGGTTCAGTTGATGGAGTTGAGCGTGGAGTTGTTGGCAGACTAGAAACCCCCAGTTTGGGACTCGATGTGGGGCGAGGAGTGGCTGGTTCGCTAGAAATGTCAGACCTTGCATCGGGGTGACGACCCTTCTTGGGAAGGCGTATCGTCAGTGGTTTGTCGGAGGGATTGAGCTTCTCCATTTGGGGCTAACCGACTCTCGGCAGTCTGATTGTTAGTGGCCCCGTTGTGGATCTTGGCACTTGGCCAGACCTTGGTAGCCGGATTATCATCTGCTCTTCTTGTGCCGAGAGGCTGATTGCGTCCTTACGCAGAGTGGCAGTAAGGGGTACAGACCTGCCTAGTTTGCGAGCTTGGAGGTGGATCGTCAGAGGCTCTTCGGATCCAGTGGCTGTCTCGGTACTAGCTTCTCCTTCACCAAGAAGCTTCTTCGACTTTTCGTACAGGCAGGAGTCTGAGTAGTAAGATTCGACCCCTTTGAAGGGATCGATATCAGCAAATTCCGTCCTCACGAAGCCGTGTTTGTCGACATATTTGAAGCACTGGTGCAGTATGGAAGGCACGATCATATAATCGTGTATCTACGGGCGCCCTTGAGGATGTTGTAAGAAGTGTCTGCATCGATGACGTAGCAGGTGACTTCGAATTGGAGGTCGCCAATTTGACACTTCAGACGAATCTTTTCAATAGGGTAGCTCCTGCCCGAATTGAACCCGCTGATGGCGGTGCTTGTAGGCGTCAGGCGATGCATTTGGATGCGGAGATGATGTAGCAGACCCTTCGGGATAATGCTTATAAAGAGCCAGGATCAATGTGCATCCGATCCACCTTTACGTCGCCGATGTATCCAGTGTAGTATAATGGGCGAACGTGCAGATTAGTTTTGATGAGCATGTCCTACGGAGTGAAGACGATGTTGGGCATTGCTCCCGTACAGGCGCTGTCCTGGAGATCCACGGGTGAGTCCTCCCCGGTGAGGTTGGATTGAGCCAGATAGGCATCGACATTTTGGAGTGCTTCGCTCAATGCAATATGAACGTCCTTGGAGAGCCTTAGGAGTTCGTATAGTGACAACTTGGCCGGTGTGTTAGCCAATTGCGCTAAGATGTCAAAGTTGTAGGGCCTCTCTTGCCCTTCGGAGGGATTTGTCGAAACGAGTCTCCCTCGGCCTAGGCTTATCGGTCGTCGAAGGCTGAGCCGGTCCCGGAGCATCAGTTGTAGTGGGTTGATGATTTTCAGCTGGATTGTCAACCACAGGTTGGGATTGCGCTCCAGACCGCGTGACGACGGCTGTAGCTTCCTCGATGTCTGCCGAGATTGTGTGGCAGGTCCTGACTTTTCCACTTTTCTTCTTGTAGGTGGGAGATGGTGTGGGCCGAGTCACTTCTGATACTAAGTCTGGATGGATCCACATGACCTCCCCTCGTGATGTGGTGAGGGGTACTAGACCAGCAGCCTGATCTCGGGGAGATGGAAGATTGGTAATCTCCATTGTCGCCAGAGGGATGGGGACCACCCCGTCTTGAGTTTCCGTCGGAGGAAAGCTGCCGAATTGCACGGACACCATATTGGCTGCCACAGTTACCTCTTCGAAATCGATAGCCAGAGCGTTCGAATCGATGAGGTTTTGGATGTACCGTTTCAGCTGGTAGCAGTCGTGTGTAGCAAGATGGACATAGCGATGATAATGGCAGTACTTTGGGCTCTCCATCTCTGCCGACCGCGGTTCCCGTCTTGGTGAAGGAAGCTGAATTCTGTCCCCTTGTATGAGCATGTCCAAGATGGGCTTGACGTGACCGTCTTCGAAGGAGTAAGTGATTTGCGGCCATTGTTTGTCTGCTGGCTTTGGCTCAGGTTTTTGTGCTGTATCGGCTACCATAGCCTGCTTTCCCTTGCTATCCCGATTGTTGGAGGGGCTACCCCCGTTGTCATTATTGGGACGCTTGTCCATGTTCTCTCCGTCCGAGATGTGCAACCCCAGCTGGCGAGCCTTCTTCAATCGTTCTTCGACGCTTGTGGCGCTGATGATGAACGTCTTCCAGTCCTTGAATTGACTTTCGTCCATCCAGAGACTGATGGTTGGGAGGAGTCTCTTTTGGCAAATTTTAATCAAGGAAGAATTTGGATTTCCAGAAGGCAGCTTCATGGCGGTTTGGCAGAACCGTTCGATGTAGTTCCTTGTGAGTTCTTTTTCCCCTTGGACGACGTCCATGAGGGTGGACATGGTGATATCCTGCCCTACTTCGTAGAATCTCTCCAAGAACATGCGCTTGAAGCCGACGAAGGAGTGGATGCAGTTGTCCGGCAGGTTGCGATACCAGTCGAAGGCGACTCCTTCCAATGCCCCGATGAATAATCGTGTGAGAATGGCATCGTCATGGGGCAGATGGTCAGTGGTGACCTCGAAGTAAGTGATGTATCGACTTGCCGAGGTCTTGCCATCATAAAGATTGATATTGAACGGCTTATATCTTGGTGGGAATGGAACATCCCTCCATGCAGCAGGGTATGGTTGTCGTATTCTGAGGTCTTGAGAGTTTTCTCGAGCGTGGAACATGGCTCGGAGCTCCTGGACCTCTCTTCTCGCTTCGCGTGCTTCATCCACGACGGTAGGGACCGTTGTTTCCGGGGGATTGTTGCCCGGGTTTGGTGTCGCCGAATTCGAGTCTGCATTGACCGCGGGACCCGTACTTGTTTGGCCAGGCGTCCCTCCTTGCAGAGTTGGAAGGGCCGCTTTAATCTCGTCTACAGACTTGACCAAATCAAGTAATATGGCTTCGAGACTATCGATGCGCTGGCGATCACTGGAACCACCTTGGTTGCTGTCTGTCATGAATATCGTCTTCTCATAAGGAGAGATAGACGGAGCGGTGGAGGAAGCGCCCTCCGAATCGTACCCTTGTAGTGAGAAGTCATCGGGGTATGTGGGTATGTTCTCTTCTGATTCAGACTCGGAAGGAACAGTACCCCTATCCTCCGAGTTTGCCTCGTCTTGGGAGTTGTGGATGTCGTCGGGGATGTCGAGGTTTACTGTATCCAATAGGAGAGTTGTCTCCCCTGGCTCGTCTTCTTGGAACATCGGATTGCTGTGGAGGCTCGGAGGGGTGCTACCTCCAGCCCCAGCAACCCCCTGCGTTATGGACGACGAATCTCCCACTGTAGCATATTTCGTCTTAGAGCGAGTACCTTGGAAAACTCCGATAGTGGGCACTCGTTTAGACGACAGTCTTTTAGTCGCAGTGGTTGAGATCTTCGGGCTAGGAACACTTGTCTTCTTCCCCCTTCCATCAGCGGGGACTTTCCGAGCAGAGTTGCAGGAGACGACGGGTAGTGTCTCGTTTTCTGAAGATGGCTGTTGCAGTCTTTGAAAGACAGACTGTCGGCCTTCTTGCATCGTCGTACTATTACAGCAACAGTTGACGATGACTTGGGTGCAGTGACGTCCGTGGGAGGACTCTTTGCACCCTGATGCATCTTCTCTTTCCTTGCGTTTGTGGAGGATGGTCTCACGCAAGTCACTTGCTTTGTTGGCTCGGGAATTTTGGGCATGCGAGTGTGTAGGCCTCCCGCCTACTCCCTGATTCGAAGGTAGCTCGTACACTTACCTTCGCCCGTTACTGGGAGATGCTTGATGACTATCCCGCCCATTGGCTGCAGGGGGCAGGGTACGAGTAGCCTTATACAACTTTCCATTAGAGGCCCGCGTGACAATCAGTGGAACGCTCCGATAGTCAGAGGTTGGGACAGCTGACTGGGCTTGGCGAGCCCGCGTTGCCCTAGACTTCTTCCTTTTAGCACTTATGGGTGCGTAATAGGAAGAGTCCAAGTTGGATACCACAGAGTCTGGCTTATCATCCAGAGAACCATCATGGTCAGGACCGCATGAGAGACGGTCGAAGACTGATTGAGAGAAGCGTGGAACAGACACTATACGGCTAAGATTGGGAACCGTGCAGGCTGTCTGCATGCGGCTGTCTTTAGCTGTCGGATGGGTTGTCCTTGTGCGACTAGGAGTCACGATCGTGCAGGCTGGTTGCATGCGGTTGGCAATTGTGGCCGCATGGGTTCTCTGCAAGCGATTGACTTCAGTAGCCGCATAAGCTTCGTCCATGCGGTTGGCAACTGTAGCCGCATAAGCTATGCGGCTGACAGATGTGGCCGCGTGAGTTTTCTTCCTGCGGCTGGCGGATGTAACCGCATAGGCTTTCTCCATGCGGCTAGAACCCTTATGCGGCTCGGATCGCATAGAGTTTCTCTTTGCCCCTGCAAGTCCAGCATCATAATATTTTTTTCTGTCGGACTTGGGAACAACAGAGTTGTCTACGGTCTGAAGTGGGGCCGCAGGAGAGTCTTCTCCGTCGTTTTGAGCGACAGAGGGTATCTCTGCAAGAGCTTCAGTAGGAACGAAGGATCGGGGTCTCCACACCTTGTGGGCCTTCTTTGTGCGGGCTCACTTCTGGACCGGGCCAGCGCTTTTGTCAGAGAGCATTTCTTCGAACGCCTGTTGGTCGAACCGGGCGACCATCTTCTGTTACATTGAGCCAAGCTTGGCTGTATCCGATTGCGTCACCAACTCCTCAGCCGTGGAGAAGTTTGTCCCCAGCAGAGTCGCCATCGTGTTTGCCATAAAATATAGAAGAGCAGAACAGTTTTATGGGAGGACTGAACTTTTACTTCACGTTACAAACTCGCTTGTACAAAGAAAGCCTAGGGACGAAAACCTAGGTACAGCAATCTAAGTACAATTGTTTATTTTTGATTCTGGGGGGTGACGATAAAGGCTCGGGAAAGCGACGGCAGCTCTGCCTTACTCCTTGGACGATTGGACGTAGCCTTGGCTCCTGTGACGAGATGGTTGGCATTGATGAAGAAATACTCTTCTTGCTCTCCTCGTATTGCTCTTCTGGCTTCTCTCTCTCTGAATTGATCTCTGTAGATTTTTCTCTCTGATTATTGGGGGAGTGCCTCTCTGTATGTGCGTATCTCCCTCCTTGTCTCTTTTTACAAGGGAATAGCACCCTGCTATTTATAATAGTGGGGAGCATCATTAGGGTTTGCAATGATTGCCCATTCTCAAAGTGGTGGCGGCCTGATAAGTGATCAATCTGGGCCATTAATCTTGAGCGTGAAGGATCTGGACCATTAATGAGGAATATACCAAATTATGTCAGTCATTAATGTTGATTGCAATAAATCCCCATCATGATGATTTGCTGATATCCGTAAATCTGAATGAATCAATTTAATTTATTCTCTTGCCACGTGTCCCAAATCATTGGAATCTGACCCAAAATTTGATTACCTTTAGGACACGTGTTCTGTCATCATTGTTGAGCCGCATGAGGAGCGTTCATACTTGGGCCGCATGAAGGTCGTCATGACGGAGCCGCATGAAAGGTTTCATGACCGAGCCGCATGAATAGTCTCTATACTCGAACCGCATGAAGGTTATCATGACCGAGCCGCATGGATATGTTCATGACCGAGCCGCATGGGGGTCTTCATGGCCGAGCTGTATGAGAGTATTCATGGCCGAGCCGCATGGATTTCTTCATGGCCGAGCCGCATGGAGGACTTTCATGATTGAATCCGCATAGGTTCTTCTGTACTGGCCGCATGAACTCATTTAGACTGGCCGCATGAACTCATTTAGACTGGCCGCATAAACTTGCATCGGAGCTGTGAGGATTTTTCCCAATTCCCTAGGAAGATAGTGCTTTTACGTCAGTCATTATGACTACTTTTCGTCAGGACTGTCAACTGTCAGCTGTCAGCCGTCAGAGCATTAATTGTCGGCCGTCAGAGCATTAATTGTGTTTAAATGACGCTGGGTACAGCCATTCTAAAAAAAGACACGTGGCTTCCCTCTGCTGGCCGCATGGAGTCCACTCTGTGTTTGAGCCGTATAGGACTCTTTTAGCCGCATGAGGCTCCTTGGCCGCATGGATCATTTTTTATTCTCTTTTTCCATGCTTCTACAAGTCCCAGCTCTTGTCTGGATTTTGAAGGTAGCCTCCTTGACGGTATTAGGGCTTGGCACTACTATGATACATTCCATACCCGTGCCACTTTCTCGGTTCCTGCTATTGAGGCGTCGGTAAAGATTTTGTATATGGCGGCCCTATACCATGTCATGGCAAACAAGCTCCCCATCGATTTTACCCCGGGTGCCAGTTTTATTATTGGTGCTGGCTTCGATGAGAAGCCCCAGGGGGCCAAGACGAGGAAGAAGAAGAATAGAGTCGAAGTGCCAGACTCGGACTCCACCACTGCGGATGATGAGGACGACGAGCATGATGTAGATAACTCTTCCCTTCCGGTGGAAGATGTTGTGGCGGATCAGCCTCCTGTTATGTCAGATGAGATGGTGGCGGATCAGCCACCTGTTACACCTGGTCCTGTACGGAAGCGTAGCAGGCAAATCTACCCTATTGGAGGTATTCCTTACTTCCGAAAACAGGCTGCGACCAGACATCGCAAGCTAGCTATAAGGGAGAGAAGTGAGGAGGTCGACCCCGCTTCGGAGGTAAAATGAGTTACTATCATCTTTATTTAGTTCTTTCTTTCTTCTAGCTTCGATCTTGATCACTTTCCTTCCCTCTCGTAGATGTCAGAAGAAGAGGAATCTCAAGTTGCTAAGGGATCGTGACTCGAGATGATGGAGGCTCTGATGAACCTGTCCCCGAAACTGCTAAATTTCATCAAGATGACGTTGATCGAGTCGTACCTCCCTCCGGAGTGGCTGGGACAGAAGAGCCAGCCGAATTCAGTTTTGGGGGCACTGGTGAGGTGAATATGGTGGTTGTGAATGAACCTCAGCGTCCGCGATCCTCCCTTGGTAAGATAAGCCGAATTTTGACTAATAAAGAGGCCCATTTGCTCTATCATCACATCCTTCGGATTACGTCGATTGATAGTTGCTCTGGTCATGCAGGTCCTGCCCTTTCAGTACTGATGACGGATATTGTTATGGTGGGCTCTACCAGAGTGGATCTGGTGGAAGGGAGCATGCCCCCTCCTCTTTCGGCTCGTCTTGAGGGGCCTTCCATTGGCTCGAGTTCGGGGAGTCAGGTGGCGGCACAGCCGGGGCAGGGGACAATAGTCCTTGCATCCTCTTCTGCTCAGGCGGCTCCGAGAGTCGACCTTTCAGCTCTACCGAGTGTCTAGATTCTTCGGGTGGCGGAAGAGGAGTTAGCCGCTATCTGTGCATCTTTCCGCTTGAAGTTTGTCTCTCTGGTGGCAAGTTCTAGCGTGCCTCCTTCGACATTGCCAGCCACGCTTCCTTTGCCGTCGTCCTCTATGGAAGTTTTGGACGAGGCATCACAGGACGTAGTTGACAGCTTCTATCGCCATTTAAAGAGGGGGTTACGGCTGCTGTGGAACGAGGGACCTCTTTTGCCTTGGCCCGACAATGCGTCCAGGGTCATATTGATATTCTTAAGACTTTTTCCGGTGGGGCGGGGGTAGCTGCGCTTCTGGAGGCGAAATTGCCGGAGACTGGTCAGCTGGTGGCCCACCTTCATGTGCTACGGCAAAATGATCTGTCTGCTGCTATAGATCAAGAGCGCGGTTTCCTCACAGCTTCCGTAGAGAAGATAAGGGCGGCTCGGGATAAGACCAAGTCGGTCATACAGAAGGACCTCCACGATCTGTCTGAGTTATATGATCAGCTGAGCCGCGAGAGTGAGGATGTTACGGCTCGGGAAGCGACTACCTCCCGTGAGGTCATTGACATGCGGGAGCAGATCCTTGAACTTCAGAGGAAGTTAGCTTTCCTGGAGTCTGAGCTTGAGGCTTCCCGTACCGAAAGGGGGCTGATTATCCAAGAGTCAGACAGAAAGTCATGGCAGAAGCTCACAGTTCGCAGTATTCCATCCACCCAGGCAGCACAAAGATGTACAAAGATATTCGTCAACACTTTTGGTGGAATGGTATGAAGAGAGAGATAGCCCGGTATGTCTCTCGATGTTTGGTTTGCCAACAAGTCAAGGCTGAACATCAGAGGCCAGCTGGACTTCTTCAACCTTTACCGATCCCAGAATGGAAATGGGAACACATAACCATGGATTTCGTGACTGGGTTACCCAGATCTCCGGCAGGCAGAGATGCTATTTGGGTCATTGTAGACAGGCTTACCAAGGTGGCACACTTTCTTCTATTTAGAGTTGGACAGTCGACGGCACAGCTAGCAGAGATGTATCTCAGACAGATCGCCAGACTTCACGGAGTGCCAGTCAGCATAGTATCAGACAGGGATACGAGATTCACATCGCACTTCTAGCGCAGTCTTCATCAAAGTTTGGGGACTCGTCTCAAGTTCAGCTCAGCGTATCATCCGCAGACAGATGGACAGTCAGAGCGTACTATACAAACTCTCGAAGATATGTTGCGGTCATGTACCCTTGACTTCGGTAGTTCGTGGGAGGATCACCTGCACCTGGTGGAATTCTCGTACAACAATAGTTTCCAGGCCAGTATCCAGATGGCACCCTTCGAAGCTCTGTATGGTAGGAAGTGCAGATCCCCGTTAGCATGTGACGATGTCGGAGAGAGGCAGATGCTCGGTCCAGAACTGATTTCTCAGACGGTTGAAGTGGTCAGGAAGGTCAGAGATCACCTCCGAGTTGCTCAAGATCGCCAGCGCCATTGGGCCGATGATCATCGGCGTCCCTTAGAATTTGCCGTCGGTGACCATGTATTCCTTAGGATCTCGCCTACCCGCGGCATCATTCGTTTTGGCGTGCGGAGAAAGCTTAGTCCTAGGTATATAGGGACGTTCGATATTCTGGAGCGAGTAGGCGATGTGTCATATCGTCTCGCTCTTCCGCCGTCGCTAAGTGAGGTACATGATGAATCCATGTATCCCAATTAAGACGGTACATCCCGGACCCGAGCCATATCCTAGATCATTCAGAATTGGTTGTTGGTACCAACCTTTCGTATGAGGAGAGGCCCGTGTCTATATTGGACCGGAGAGAAAAGACGCTCAAGAACAAGACTATTAACTTAGTCCGTGTTGCTTGGGGTCATCACTCTCTAGGTGAGTCAACGTGGGAGCGTGAGGACGACATCCGATCGCGATATCCCTACCTGTTTGACTCGTAAGGTATAATGTCTTTCTTGTGCCTTACGCTTTCCCTTCCTTGCTTGTATTGTATGATTGTATGATTGAACTGCTTAGTGTAGCTTGTCTGTGCTTAGTATAGCTTATCGTGGCAATCTCTAGCTCCTTGATTAAATTCCGAGGACGGAATTCTTTGAAGGTGGGTAGAGTTGTCACCCCCATTTCCTGTATTTCATATTTGTACTCGTAATTTGATTTTTGGCACGTATTTTATTTTCTCGACTTGCGGATTTTGGTTTCTCGTAAATGGGTTTTGGACCATGGCTTGGTTTTATTTTGTGGAGTTGGTTTGGTTTGGTTTGGTTCATCATGAGTGGAACACCTTAGCCTATTCTCCACCTCCATTTCCATCACAACCACCCTCATTAAAACCCACCAACTTCTTCTCTCTCCTCCATAACTCCATTAATTTCTTTCAACTTCTTCTTCTTCCTTCTTCCACACAACTTCCCAACCCATAGGCAAGTGCACCTTGCCATCAAATAAGCACCACTTTTTATTTGTCCATTAACTAGATTAGGCCATGGAGAACAACTTTAGAACTTGACATTTTGTGATTTAGAGCTTTCATTCTTCTAGATCTAGGTTTTAACCATTTTTGAAAATCCTTGGTTTTGATCTATTAAACTTTGATTTTTGCTTGTTTTGATGCTTCCATGTGGAAGAGAATTCGATTTACTCAAGTTAGAACTTTGAAAATCTAGATTTGGTTTTGATTTGACAAAGTTATGAAGAATTGAAGTTCTTGGTGTTCTTGGACTTGCTCTCGGCCATGAAGAACATCCCTCTGCCTTGCGCTCTTTAGCGCATGGCCGGTTGCGCACCCCCGGCCTGTGCTCTTTAGTGCAGGGCCGATTGTGCATGACCTCTGTTGACACAAAGTCACAGTCAACCAAATATTGACTACATTGACTAAATAATATCTGTATAAATTCAATACGACACACGACGTCTGCATTCAGTTCAGGACAGACAAAAGCTCAGTTTTCGACTCTCAGTGTATTTTCGAGTCTGTACTTTTACATTTTATTGAGTCTAGAAATATGTACTCTGAGTTATGCTGAGCTCTTGGAACTTAGTCTATAAGCCTACCCAAAATCCCAAGCTCCACCAAAACAAAAATTGCCCACAAGTCCCACTTAGGACCACTCTGTGCTCTGGAGACAGAGTTCGGGCCGAACTCTGCCTCCACACAGAGTTCGGGCCGAACTCTGTCCCCTAGAAATCAGGAACCCTAATTTTAGGGTTAGCTGGTTGCTAGCTGTCCAACGGCCAAATTTTTGAATTTTCCTACCCGAATTCTGGCCGAATTCTGCCTCTAAAAACACTATAAATAGGGCATGAATTCTCTCATTTCAATTCACTCAATCTTCTCTTCTCTTCTCTCCTACAAGCTCAATAAGCTATACCCTTCCCATCTACTAGCCACAAGCCTCCTAAGTCTCGAGTGCTCAGCATCTCTCAGTTAGGATTCTTGTGCAAGAGTCGAAGAAGTCGCTTGGACAATTCCAAGCAAATTGCCACTGCGATCCTCTGTTAGAAGTTGACGTGCTCTTCTGAAGAAAAGGCACGGGTTGTAAACTACTATTTCACAAATAGTGGATTTAATCCTGAGCTAGAGTTCTCAGGCCTGGACTAGTCCTCCACGAGGGAAACCAGGTTAAAATCGCTGTGTTTGCGTATGCTCTTCTGCTCTTCATTTATTTTCCGCACTTTACTCTGATTATTTATTGTTGGTGAAAAGAGTTATTTTAATTGGCTATTTTTCTATATAAACTCTATTCACCCCCCTCTAGAGTTGCCAAACTGTTCTTCAATTGGTATCATAGCTCTGTTCTCTTTACAAGGACTAACATCCTAAGAGCTGATCCATGGCAACCACACAATCCTTGATTTCCAATCATGGTGAAGGTCAGTCCACTCATAGGCCTCCCCTATTTGATGGGACTAACTACACATATTAGAAAACAAGGATGAGCTTCTATCTTAAGTCTCTAGACTTTGACCTGTGGACTGTCGTCACTGACGGTTACAAAAAGCCCGCCAGAATAGTTGTCGATGGTGACCTCATTGAGAAACCACACGACAAATATTCTGTCGAGGAGAAGAAACAGGCAAGTCTAGATGCTAGGGCTATTAATGCTTTATTCTGTGCTATAGACAGGAATGAGTTCAACAGGGTCTCTACATGCACCACTGCTCATGAAGTATGGAGACTTCTAGAAGTGACGCATGAAGGAACCACACAGGTCAAGGAATCTAAAATAAGCCGTCTCACTCAAGAATACGAAGCTTTCAAGATGAAGCCAAGTGAGACGATCACTCAAATGATCACAAGATTCCTCGACATCATCAATCCTCTATCTTCGCTTGGAAAGCAGTACTCAAACCACGAGAAGATTCGTAAGCTGCTCAGAGGGCTACCAAAGATTTGGAACCCTAAGGTGACAGCCATCATAGAAGGAAACGATCTCACAACAATGTCAATGGAGACCTTGATGGGTAAGCTTATGACTCACGAGCTTGACCTCAAGGACTTCGAAGAGCCTGCTCCGAAGACCAGGGAGATCGCACTTAAAGCTCATCAACGAAGACCTAATCATGATGAGACCGAAGAAGATAATTCTGATGATGAAGACCAAGCTCTCATGGTTCGCAACTTCAGGAAATTCCTTCGCTTCAATCGAAGGAAGAAGGAATCTCAAGAAGACGATGAAGAAGAACCAACTTGTTACGGTTGCAAGAAAACTGGACATGTCCGAAAAGACTGCCCATTCCTGAAGAAGAGCAACCGCTATGAGAAGCCTTACAAAAAGAACTCATCAAAGAAATATGCCAACACAGGTATCTGGCATGAAAGTGAAGCGAGTGACTCTGAGGAAGAAAAGGACTCTCCTCAAGATACAGCAAATGTGTGCCTGATGGCAACCTCCAACAAGGTATCTAACGAAACTCTGGATGACTTTTCTTTTGATGAACTTGGCGATGCTTTCACTGATTTACTTGATGATCATAAAAAGGTCATCGGTAAATATAAACATGCCAAGGACAAAATCAAAAGTCTAGAAGATGAGATACAAAGAATTTCCTTACTTCTTGATAATGTTAGAAACACATCACCCACAAATGACACTGATGAAGCATCCAAGCTTAAATTAAGCTTACATGATGCTGAAGCACGTATTGAGCAACAAACTCAAGAAATCACTACTCTCAACACGTTGCTTGCTGAAGAAAAGAGTAGACACAAGATTTCCATGACTAAGATTTATGGCTTAAATATTAAGGTTGATGAACTGCAAGCTGTTTCTAAAAGATTAGAAACCAAATTGGGTAAACAGGTTGTTCAACCTCAAACCCAATCACATGGGCACAACACCACTCATGCTAGTCAACCACGTCAATCTCATGCAGCACATAACCATGCATTTATATACACAAACTTTCACAAACCACGTGCACGTAAGAACAATTCTCACTCAGTACACACTCATCATGCACAAAGACACAATCAACATCACTCCACACATAAAAAGCATCATGCCATGCCATATAGACAAAATCATCATGCAATGCCATATAGACAAGATCCTCATATACCATATAGACAAAATCATCATGCCATGCCATATAGACAAAATCATCATGCAATGCCATATAGACAAGATCCTCATATACCATATAGACAAAATCATCATGCCATGCCATCTAGACAATATCAGCATGTCACATATCATAGACAATACCATCATTCTATGCCTCATAGACACCATCAACATGCCACTCATTCCACGCATAATCATCTTCACCATGCTAACTCTTCACATCATGTCCATCCTCATCCTGTTGCTTATAGATATTATTCTCATGCTCCTAGTATAAATAAGAATGCTATCTGTACTTATTGTGGATTACATGGACACATCTCACCACAGTGCAGAGTTAGAAGACTTGTAGATAAAAGGATATATGCTTGGTTTCCAAAGACTAACTTTTCAGGACCCTCAAGAATTCGGGTACCAAAGGTCACATCTACTCTTGATGTAGGTGGACCTTCTCTCCTCAACTGAAAGTAAGTGGATTCTCGATAGTGGATGCTCGCGATATATGACGGGAGACGCAAATCTTTTTGCATCACTATCGATGAAGAGAGAAGGATACGTATCCTTCGGTAACAATCTCAAAGGGCACATTATAGGTAATGGTATCATTGGTCATCCTCCTTCTCCTGTAATAAAAGATGTCTGCCTAGTGACCGAGTTAAAGCATAACCTGCTCAGCATTAGTCATCTTGCTGATCATGGATATGATATTAACTTTGGACAAAACAGTTGCTACATCTATGATAGGTCAACAGGAGACATTGCTTTTGAAGGGAAAAGAGAGGACAACATCTACATTTTCTATCTTTCTATAAATACTAACAATGCAGGTAGATGTCTATATGCCCACAAAGACGAACGACTACTTTGGCACCAGCGTCTTGGTCATGCCAACATGGATGCTATATCCAGGCTTTCTACCAAGAAGCTAGTGAGAGGATTGCCTGACATCACATTCAAAAAGGACACGGTATGTGCCGAATGTGAACTAAACAAGGCAACTAAATCCTCATTTCATTCTATCAACTCTGTAAGTACTACTAGACCCTTGCAACTACTTCATATGGATTTATTTGGTCCTAGTAGAATAGCTAGCCTTGGAGGCAAACTTTATGCATTTGTTATTGTTGATGATTTTTCGAGATTTACATGGGTTTTCTTTCTCGCTAATAAGAGCGATGCTATTTCTGCTTTTAAAATTTTTGTAAAGAAAGTTCAAAACGAAAAAGGCTACATGATTACTCGAATCCGAAGTGATCATGGAGGCGAATTCGTAAATTATGATTTTGAAAGTTTTTGTAATGCAAATGGTTTTGATCATGAATTTTCTTGTCCTAGAACTCCTCAACAAAATGGTGTTGTGGAGCGGAAGAATAGGACTCTTGGCGATATGGCTAGAGTCATGTTGAATAAATTTTCTCTTCCGAAATATTTTTGGGCAGAGGCTGTAAGTACAGCATGCCACATTTTGAATAGGGTGCTTATTCGTCCCATTACGAAGAAAACACCCTATGAGCTTTGGTTTGGGAGAACCCCCAATGTTTCTTATTTTAAAGTTTTTGGCTGTAGATGTTTTATCCTTAACACCAAAGACAACTTAGGCAAATTTGATGCCAAAGCTGACGATGGTATCTTTCTTGGTTATGCCGCCAAGAGTAAGGGATATAGATTTTTCAATAAACGCTCACTTATTGTGGAAGAGTCAACAAATGTGACTTTTGATGAAGACAACAGTGCAGCAAGTACTCTTGATGATGACGTTGAGCCATCAACTTCTACTCCAATGAATACTTCAACCGAAACTAATTCTCTGGAGGGTTTGCCTAAGAAATTCTCTTTCAAACCTTCTCATCCAGAAAATTTAGTTATAGGAGAAGTTTCACGTGGAGTAACTACTAGATCATCACTAAGAGACTCCGTTGCTAGCACTGCCTTCATTTCACAAGTAGAGCCTAAAAATATTTCTGAAGCTTTTAATGATGAATTTTGGATTTCTGCTATGCAAGAAGAACTCAACCAATTCGAGAGAAGCCAAGTATGGGAACTCGTTCCTAGACCGGTTAATCACTCAATAATTGGTACTAAATGGGTTTTTAGAAACAAAGTAAATGAAGATGGTTCAGTCACACGTAACAAAGCTCGTCTAGTAGCTCAAGGATACAACCAAGAGGAAGGTATCGACTACGATGAGACGTATGCTCCTGTTGCTAGACTAGAATCCATTCAGATGCTTTGTGCTTTTGCTAATTTTCAAAACTTTAAATTATTTCAAATGGATGTGAAAAGTGCTTTCCTGAATGGTTTTATCAAGGAGGAAGTTTATGTGAAACAACCCCCTGGCTTTGAAAATCACAAATTTCCCGACCACGTGTTCAAGCTGAAGAAAGCGCTTTATGGCCTTAAACAAGCCCCCAGAGCTTGGTATGAAAGGCTAAGCAGTTTCTTGCTTGAGAAAGGTTTTTCAAAAGGAAAAATTGACACTACACTGTTTATAAAATCTTTCAAAGACACTATTTTATTAATTCAGATTTATGTTGATGATATTATTTTTGGGTCTACTGATGAAACTCTTTGTCAAGAATTTGCCAAGTGTATGCAGACGGAATTTGAGATGAGCATGATGGGAGAGCTCAACTACTTTCTTGGTCTGCAAGTAAAACAACTGGCTAATGGAACTTTCATCTGTCAATCGAAGTATACCAAGGACATGCTGAAGAAGTTCGATCTTGACAACATCAAACCAATCAGCACTCCAATGGCTACTTCAACCAAACTCGAACCAGATGAGAGCGGCAAACCCGTTGATCAACGTAAGTATCGAGGTATGATAGGCAGCTTACTTTATTTAACTGCTAGTCGCCCCGATATCATGTTTAGTGTTTGCCTATGTGCTAGATATCAAGCAAATCCTAAGGAATCTCACATGACCGCGGTTAAGCGTATCTTTCGATACCTTAAGGGTACGGTTACAGTGGGCCTATGGTATCCCAAGTCAACATCATTTGACCTCATCGGTTACTCTGATGCTGACTTTGCTGGATGCAAGGTCGACCGTAAAAGTACGAGCGGCACGTGTCATTTATTAGGAAAGGCTTTAGTCTCATGGTTTAGCAAGAAGCAGAACTCTGTTGCACTATCCACAACAGAAGCTGAATACATAGCAGCTGGGCGTTGTTGTGCACAAATTCTGTGGATGAAGCAAACCCTTGAAGACTATAAGTTATCTTTCTTGCATATTCCTATATTCTGTGACAATACTAGTACAATCAATTTGACTAAGAACCCTGTCTGCCACTCACGCACTAAACACATTGAGATCAGACACCACTTTTTGCGTGATCATCAGCAAAATGGCACGATTAACTTAGAATTTATTGACACTGATCATCAGCTGGCAGATTTCTTTACTAAGCCACTATCCGAAGAGCGCTTCAATTTTCTTTGTCGTGAACTTGGAATTTTAGATGAAGCAGTTATAAATTGAAACTCACCTGCGTAAATATCGAGTATATTGTGATTCATTTTCGAAGAATTTGGTATGGGTACAAGCCGAAAGGGTCCTTCTAACAACAAGGCGTAAAAGCCTAAGCGACACGGTGCACTAGTCCTCAGGACTACCGCTAGCTGGGATCCGGCCCCTGCAGCTAACCCATGGCAAATTTGGACTATTGAACCACAGTATATGTCCTTATTTATTATATGGCTCGTTTTCGATTTAATATTGCCTAATTGAGATTTTCTAAAGTTCATTCTGTTTTCTGAGTACCTCTCTATCTATTTTTTAAATTCAACACTCTTTGTTGACCTCAACTACCTTTTGTTTAACTCTTAAACATTTTCTTCATGTTCTTTGCCTGTTTTCAGTTCTGGACCATTGATCCAGAACTCGGGCCGAACTCTGCCCCTATCAGAGTTCGGGCCGAGTTCGGTTCTTAGGTTCCAGGGTCGGGATCTGGCTCTGCCGTTGGATCAATTCTAATCCAATGGTCAATATTTCACCCGACCAAAGACCAAGCCCTACTTTATTTCGGGATTCCCTCTCTTTCCTCCCATATTTCCTTCTTCTCCACCTCCTCCATCTTCTTCCTTCCAAACCCTAACCCTAGTTCTTGATATAGAGGGCTCTATTTCTTCTCAAAATCAAGGGAAAGGAGTTTTTCAACATTCTCTTCAACTGTTTGGTATTCTTTTCAGGTATATCTCTCTTTTTCTATCATTTCCAAGTTCTCCTCTTTATTTCAAATGGCATCTCGCTTGTCCAAACGAGGGAGAAGGACTCGACATGAGGGTGCTTCCTCTTCGGTTCCTCCTCCTCCGATTGAACAAGTAGTTGAACAACACCCCATTCATCCGTTGTTCAATCCGCCGCGTCCCGATGACCCTAACACTTACGACGACCGTTTATTTGTATCGCTAGAAGCCTCTAATGAATGGTTTAGCAATTTTAGAACTCGTCCGGTGTTTGGGGGCTATCCCATAAATTTCACTATATTTTCTCAATATGAGTCATTATTCCGTGATCTTTGTTTGGATGAACTTGTTGCTTCAAATTCTGTTATCTACCATAGTGCAATTCAAATGTTCTACTGTAATCTGACTCACGATGCAACCCACATCTATTCCCGGGTTGCTGGCATTAACATTGCCTTCAATGATTCTGAGTTGGGAGACTTTCTTGCTCTTCCGAATCTTGATGTGTGGGACAAGCTTGTGGAAGCACGTCAACTTCAATTTGTTGGCTATACTTCCCTTGAAGGATTCAAGGAGGATTTATGTGCTTCTAACGTAAGTCCTCGCAAGCTAAAGGCCAAGCATCTCACCCCCTACTTTTATGAACTTCATCGCATCGTGTTCAATACTATCTTGCCCAAGGCTGGCTCAACAGATGAAGTCACTTATCTTGAGATCTCCACCTTATATCATCTCCACTATCGTATTCCATTCAACTTTCCACGGACTATGATGGATTGGATGATCAACTGTCGGAAGAAACCAAGAGCTTTGGTTTATCCTCTCTATCTTCCTTTAGTCTTTCGTGCTTTCATCATTCCTATCCATGATTGTCCGTTCCTGCCTGCACCTGCCTTTCTATCCAAAGTACGACGCCTTCAGCCTGTCGCTGCTTCTGAGTCATCTGAGCACTCTGCTGATGAGGAGCCTGACGCCCCTCCTCTTGGTCAGGATGCACCTCCTCCTCCTGCCACTCTTGAGTCTCTTCAGACTATGCTTCACGATCGCTTTGCTATTGAGGATGATCGCTGGACGCAGCAGGATTACCGTACCACCTTGCAGATCAGTGCCCTTGGGAACTCTCTGCATGATATGCGGTATTCGCTTGCTCGTCATCCTGATCTGCATGTGCCTATTGAGCGGGATCCAGATCGCGCGGGTCATCGTATAGACGATCCGTGGGTCATGAGGTATATGGATCCTGATGATGCTTTTGTGGACCCTCGTCGCTCATTCCATGATCCTTCAGATGTTCCAGGACCTTCTCGTGCTCCATGATGGAGATTGGCTTGATATGCTGCTGACACTGCTGATGGTCTTAGTTGCCTTTTGATTTTAGTTATTTCAGTTTGTTATGGATTTATGTACTGGATTTATGTCTTCAAACCCTGATGATGTGCTGGTTGGTGGATAACATTTTATGCTATTTTTCGTAGTTCTACTTTATGTCAGTGACTTGTTTTATTAGTATTATACTGTTTCTTCTCTGCTTGGTGTGGTTGGATTACTTTTCATTGTCTATACTGCTATTCCCATGCTTTTCCTTATGCAGTCTATATATTGCTAACTGCCAAAAGGGGGAGAAATATGTATATTTGTGTGCTTGTGTTTGTTTTTGGGAAAATATTTTTATCAGGCCACAGGTTCTATGCATTATTTACGGGGGAGAGCTATTGATTCTAGATCAGCACCGTTCACTGATTACGGGGGAGCTGTCTTATTCTAGCTCAGCATTGTTTGTGGGGGAGCTGTGTTTTAACCAACTGTATCCAGGTATGAATATTGAAATATACATTTATTATTTTGTCAATTATCAATATGGGGGAGATTGTTGACACAAAGTCACAGTCAACCAAATATTGACTACATTGACTAAATAATATCTGTATAAATTCAATACGACACACGACGTCTGCATTCAGTTCAGGACAGACAAAAGCTCAGTTTCCGACTCTCAGTGTATTTTCGAGTCTGTACTTTTACATTTTATTGAGTCTAGAAATATGTACTCTGAGTTATGCTGAGCTCTTGGAAATTAGTCTATAAGCCTACCCAAAATTCCAAGCTCCACCAAAACAAAAATTGCCCACAAGTCCCACTTAGGACCACTCTGTGCTCTGGAGACAGAGTTCGGGCCGAACTCTGCCTCCACACAGAGTTCGGGCCGAACTCTGTCCCCTAGAAATCAGGAACCCTAATTTTAGGGTTAGCTGGTTGCTAGCTGTCCAACGGCCAAATTTTTGAATTTTCCTACCCGAATTCTGGCCGAATTCTGCCTCTAAAAACACTATAAATAGGGCATCAATTCTCTCATTTCAATTCACTCAATCTTCTCTTCTCTTCTCTCCTACAAGCTTAATAAGCTATACCCTTCCCATCTACTAGCCACAAGCCTCCTAAGTCTCGATTGCTCAGCATCTCTCAGTTAGGATTCTTGTGCAAGAGTCGAAGAAGTCGCTTGGACAATTCCAAGCAAATCGCCACTGCGATCCTCTGTTAGAAGTTGACGTGCTCTTCTGAAGAAAAGGCACGGGTTGTAAACTACTATTTCACAAATAGTGGATTTAATCCTGAGCTAGAGTTCTCAGGCCTGGACTAGTCCTCCACGAGGGAAACCAGGTTAAAATCGCTGTGTTTGCGTATGCTCTTCTGCTCTTCATTTATTTTCCGCACTTTACTCTGATTATTTATTATTGGTGAAAAGAGTTATTTTAATTGGCTATTTTTCTATATAAACTCTATTCACCCCCCTCTAGAGTTGCCAAACTGTTCTTCAACCTCAGCCAGTGCTTTGCGCTGCGCTGGATTGCGCTGGCGCAAGCCATCCATGCGCAAGCCAGCCATGCGCAAGCCGACCTCTGCGCAATCCACCTCTGCGCAATCCACCTCTGCGCAATCCACCCTTGCGCAATCCACCCCTGCGCAGTCTACCCTTGCGCAAGGTAACCCCTGCGCAGTCTACCCCTGCGCAGTCTACCCTTGCGCAAGGCAACTCTTGCGCAGCTCTTCCATGCGCAGTATATACCCTGCGCAGCCCAACCCCTGACCCCCCTTGCACAACCCACTTGTCTATGATGAATTGTTTATTTCTTTAAGCTTGGCTCTTCTATAGCCCTATATATATTGGTATTTTATTAGATATTTTACGTCCATTTTATATCCTTACGCCTTTTTGTCATGAACTTGATTTTACTTAATATGTTTGGAATGACTATTGTACATGGCATGGTATGACAAGGAACTAGCATAACGCGACAGTGACCCGTAGTGGTGCACTCCTGACATGACCAACCTGACATGATAGTGGCCCGTGGCGGCACACTCCTGACTTGACTTGACTTGTAACTTGTAACTTGTAACTTGACTCGTATAATCAACTTGACACCGTGGGTGTTCCTGCTTGCTTGCTTGTACAATCTACTTGTCTTGTCTTACATCATGTCTAGGACGTGACTTCCTGGGTACCACGGCCAGGGACTCGCGCTAAATTGGATTAGGCTAATGATTAGATCAAACTAGAACATGGAGAATTCCCAGTCACAGGCAATCTCGTTATCTGGGCGCTTTAATGGACTTGTAGCTTGCCGACGAGTAGAGCACATTTCCAGCACACTGTCATGTGTTGCACCCTCTAAGTCATCTAAGGGTACATTCGTCTCCCGGGCAATGTACCCACCTATAACTCTCAACCCGCGGAAGGATAACTGGATAGTCTGCAGGGCTTGGGACTGGAATTCTCACTTGCATCTTGTTAGTAATTAGGTTTGTGATAACCCTAGTTAGTTAAAGTAGTAAGCTGTAGTATTTGTTTGGCCGATTGCGAATGGATGGTGTCCAGCCTTGTCTAAGTCTTGTCTAGCTCCAGTACCTGCTATCTCCTGAGCATGTTTGTTTTACTTATCTTAACGATAAATGAGTAGAGACAGTGAGCTATTCAGGCGAAGGGTTACAACCCCGGTCCTTGTCTGGTTTAAGGATTGTAACCTGGCTCCCGGAATGGTTCCACGTCCCTAGTCGTTTATCACCCTGTGTACTTTACTACTTGTACTTCTTTTATTCTTATATTCTGATATGCTGGCTTTTGTTCTTATTTGTGGCCTCCTTTGTGGTACTTGCTCTTTCTGGGGTTTGACCCAGCTGGTTTTGTGTGGCCAGATTTCGGAGCAGCTCCCGAGGATCTACCAAGCTTCCAGCCCAATGGTGACAACTAGACGGAACCCGGGCCAAGAGTGGGTTTTTCTTTTGTTTCACCCACTTATATGTAAATTTATTCTTTTGAGGCGTTTAGCCGACGAGCACCTGTTAGCTCGATGCACATTTACTTACTGTCTGCCTACGGGCTGTAAACATGATTAACAAATCCTATGGTTGATCATGTATGACTGAACTCTTGCTAGTCCCATCATTTTGTATGACTAGCTTCATGATCATCCAATATGTAATATTTGGGACGCCTTATATATATATATTTGATGCTCTAATATCTTGTAACTCTGTTAATTGCTTGAGATTGAGACAATAGGCTTGACCTTAAGAGACTGCTGGCTTGTAGTAAACCCTCATATCTAGACAGCCGTGACCGTATAGTTGAGATGTATTCTATTTCAATATACGTAGCTGGCTATGTCTGCCCCCGCTCTCCAGTATTCTGGTTCTGGGTCGTGACAGTTATACATGACTTACTACATAAAAGAGTGACCGAAATGTAAGTTTAGAGGTACCTGCAGGTACATAACTCAGCAATTTGGGATATTTGGAGAAAGAATGTAAGTTCAGCAGTACTGAAGGGTACATAACTCAGCAATCTTGAATTTTGTGAATGTGAGTTCAGCGGTACTGGTGGGTACATGACTCGATAATCTAAAATTTTGTGAATGTGAGTTCAGCGGTACCGGTGGGTACATAACTCAATAATCTGGAATTTTGGAGAAAGAATGTGAGTTTAGCGGTACTGGAGGGTATATAACTCAACATTTTGGAGAATGTCATTTAGACATAATATTTCTTCAGTAACTTGTCATTGACGGGCAATATGAGCAAGTCTCCGTTTTATTTTGCGAGGCGGTAAGCATCATTGGAGAATACAGCCTCAATGATAAATGGCCTTTCCCACTTTGGCTGAAATTTACCGGTAGTTTTGTGAGTCATAACCATCGGCCTCCGAACTGCTAGAACAAGATCGCCTACTTGGAATATTCTGATTTTAACCTTCTTATTGAAGGCTCCGGAAATGCTGCTTGGTATAGCTCGATTCGTTGCTGAGCCAAGAGGCGTTTTTCATCTAAGGCCTCCAACTCTTGTAGTCGGCAATGGTAGTTATCGTCCGTCGTCAATTGGTAAGTGAGAGCGACGCGGAGCGAGGGTATTTGAGTCTCCAATGGGAGAACTGCCTCACTCCCGTACACCAGGGGGAATAGTGTGTTTCCAGTGGTCGTTCGGACTGTAGTATGGTACGTCCATAAGCATTCACCAAGCTTCTCGTTCCAGTCGCGTTTGTTGGACGACACGAACTTCTTGAGCAACTTGATGATGGTTTTGTTGAATGCTTCTGCTAACCCATTCGCTGCCGGATTGTATGGCGTCGAAGCAATATTCTGAATTCGATGCTTGTCGCAGAATCGATAGAAGGCGTGGCTTGCGAACTGCGGATCATTATCGTGGATGATCCTTCGGGGCAGTCCAAAGCGGTAGATGACGTGATGCTTGAGGAAGCTGATCACGTTTGAATTCTTCACTTCTGCAAGCAGAACAGCTTCCGCCCATTTGGAGAAGTAATATGTGATTGCGAGTATGAAGCGATGTCCTCGGGAAGAAGGTGGAGTGATCAGACTGATGATATCCATTCCCCATGCTTCGAATGGCCAGGATGCCACTGTCGGATGTAGAAATTCGGATGGCTGGTGGATGAAGTCTGCGTGGACTTGGCAGGCTTTGTATTTTCTTGCATAGTCTATCGCATCTGCTACCATCGAGGGCCAGTAGTAGCCCATTCGGCGAAGACGGTCTTGCAATTTTGGGCCAGGCTGATGGGCCCCGCAGACACCGTCATGAGCTTCGCATATGGCTTCATTGGCTTCTGCGTTTGACAGACATCGAAGCAGTAATCTATCGTAAGATCGGCGATACATCATTTTCGTCTCTGTATCATAGAAGAATCTGAGAGAACGCCTTCTGATAGAGGTGGCTTCCTTTGGGTTCTCGGGCAGGATATCGTAGACTACGAAGTCTATGAATGGTTGTCTCCAGTCTGGTACTTCGTCGATCATCTGAGCGAAATAACTTACCGCGAATTGAACTTTATTTTTGGGACAGACCAGTTCATGGCCTATCACGTCCACCAAATGATAAATATGGTTCGACACTGCTAGGGAAGCGGCAAGCCCTGCTAGGGCATCGGCTTCGATATTTTGGAGTCTGGGGACGTGCTCGATGAAGAACCCTTCAAATGACGAGATGATGTTGATCGCTATTTGGTGATAGGGGATTATGTCTTCATGGCGGACTTCGTACGAACCCCGGATCTGATTGACGATTAACTGTGAATCACCGTATGCTTCAAGATATTCTACCCCCAGCTCTCTTGCAAGTTGGAGGCCAATGACTAAAGCGTTGTACTCGGCCACATTGTTAGAGCAGGTTTCTGTGAGGGAGTAAGCGCGATTGATCACCAGTCCGGAAGGAAAAATTAGCACCACCCCGACTCCGACGACGATGTTGCCCTTGGGTCCGGTCCTTGAAGCACCGTCGAAGAACATTCGCCATATATCATCGTGAGAGGTCGTATGCGAGTCAGCGACCTCATCTAGGATTTCTTCGTATATTCTGGCCGACTCCGAGCCTGGATGGGCTGCCAAAAAGTCTGCCAGAGCTTGACCTTTAACAGCCTTTTGCGGGACGAAGATCATATGGTAGGGGGACAGTAATATTGCCCATGTAGCGAGACGAGAGCTGAGTGCCCCTGGTTTAGTCATGAGGACCCTGAGGGGGTTGACTCGTGATATCACATGTATGGTTTGTCCCGTGACATAGTGTCGCATTTTTTGAATGACGAACACCAGGACGAGGCATTCCTTCTCCACGGCGGTATATCGGTGCTCTGGCCCGATCATCATTCGGCTGAGGTAATATATAGCTTGCTCATGGCCTGCGTCATTGTTTTATGCTAGCAGAGCGCTGAAGGAATGCTCCATTGCTCGTACATAGACCAGGAATGGTTTTCCAGCAACCGGGGCCACCAGGACTGGAGGGTTTGACAAATATTCTTTGATGCTGTCGAAGGCACGCTGGCATTCTTCATCCCATATGAATGAGACGCCCTTCTTCATGAGATGAGTGAAAGGTTGACATCGTCCGGAGAGGTTGGAAATGAACCTCCTGATGTAAGCTAGCCTCCCTTGAAGGCCTCAAAGTTCTCAGAGATTTTTCGGGGGACCCATTTCCATGATTGCCTTCGTCTTCTCAGGGTCTACGTGGATACCCTGGGAGGTGATGATGAAACCCAAGAATTTCTCGGTAGATACACCCAAGAAGGACTTGGTAGGATTCATTTTTAACTTGTGCGCTCGCATCAGGTCGAATACCGTCCTCAGATCCTGCAGGTGATCTACCTTAGAGCGCTTTTGACGGCGATGTCGTCAACATAGCATTCCACTATTTTGTGCAAGTGGTCTCTGAAGATGATGCTCATAGCTCTCTGATATATGGCGCCAGCGTTCTTTAAACCGAAAGGCATGACTGTGCAGCAGTATGTGCCGATTGGTGTTCGAAATGATGTATGTTTTTCGTCGTTGGGAGACATCTTGATTTGGTTGTTCCCTGAAAAACCATCCATGAACGATATACGTTCGAACCCACAGGTATTGTCAATCATGATGTCGGTAATAGGGAGGGGGAACTCGTCTTTGGGACACGCCTCATTCAGATTGCGGAAATCGATGCAGATTCGAATCTTTCCATTCTTCTTGAGGGCTGGTACTATGTTGGCGACCCAGTCTGGATGTTGTTCCTCACGAATGAAGCCGCTGGCTATCATTTTGTTGACTTCGGCTTCGATCGCATCCATGATGCCCGGGCGAAAGCGTCGTTGTTGTTGTTTGACCGACTTTGCATCTGGCCGAATATTGAGCTTGTGCAGAGCGACATCGGGGTTTAGTCCTGGCATGTCTTCATAGCTCCAGGCGAACACATCAATATATTCTCTGACAAGTTCCAGTAGGGATTCTCGCTCCTCATCAGTCAGATTCTTGCTGACGAAGATGGGTTTTGGGGAGGATTCATCACCGAGATCAACTTGTACAACCTCATCCTCGGTGGGAGGCTCTCTTTGTTCGAACCGCTTCTCCCACTGCGCATCTAGTAGTTGTGCCCATGGCTCTAGCTCAAGAAGTTCGGGAATGTCTTCATCTTCTTCATAGGCATCGGCAAGTACCATATTGACGGACCAAACTTGCCTGAACATGTCCCCGATGCTGATGTCCGAATCGGAAGTGGGTGATCCGGTTGAGTGTGAGTGCTGGTCGCATTCTTCGTCTGAGCTTTCGGGTGTTGTCACAGGTGTGACATAACCTAGCCCACGTCTGGTCTTGTTATAGTAATCTCGTGGCTTCCCAGCCGGGATTGGCGATTGTAAGGGTAACCGCCTTCCAGTACCGTAGTTCAAGCCTGGTGTAGTTCCCAGATCATATCCTTGTTTTTGCATAAGGTACTTGGATTGGGAACTATACAGATAAAGGGGCAATCTTCCGATGTCGGGTTCGAGCTCAACTTCTTCCATCTTGACGGGCTGTGGATTATTCTTTCGACCGAAGATGATTTGATGGTCCTCTCCCTCGATTATGCGGTAAGCGTCCTCCATGGGAGTAAGTTGATTTGCGGTATAAATATTTGTCTCCTGTGTGTGTAGGTGAGTGCCTATACCGTGTTCCATAGCATACATCGTACAGAGCTTATTAAGCTCGATGTAGTTCAAAGATAGCCCTTTATTGATGAAGTAAGGTATTTTTTCTAACGGATTACATCATCTGCGGATGGAACATCAGTGTGAGCAGCCACATACTTGGCCAGTTCTGGTTCTTCTTCGGCTACCCCCTGTATAAATAAAGACTGAGAGGATGACTTGGGCAATTTGATCATCAGGGGTTCTGTTGGTGGAGCAGAAGTGGAGTCGTTGGCAAACTAGCGACCCCCAGTTTGGTACCCGATGTTGGGCGGGGAGTTGTTGGCTCGCTAGAAGCCCCCGACTTTGCATCGGGGTGATAATTCTTTTTGGGAAGACGTATCGTCATTGGCTTGTGAGAGGGATTGAGCTTCTCCGTTTGTGGCTGGCCGACTATAGGCAGTCTGATTGTCAGTGGCTCCGTCATGGATCTTGGTGCTTGTCCAGACCTTGGCAGTCGGATTATCTTTTGCCCTTCTTGTGCTGAGAGGCTGATTGCATCCTTACGCAGAGCGGCCGTAAGGGGTGCGGTCTTGCCAGACTTGCAAGCTTGAAAGTGGATTGTCAGAGGTTCTTCTGATCCCGTTGCCGTCTCAGTTTGAGCTTGCACATCTCCTTCGCCAAGGTGCCTCTTCGACCTTTCGTATAAGCAGGAGTCTGAGTAGTAGAATTCGACCCCTTTGAAGGGATCAATGTCGGCAAATTTTGTCCTCACGAAGCCATATTTGTCGACATACTTGAAGCACTGGTGCAGCGTGGAAGGCACGATCATGTAATCGTGAATCCAAGGGCGCCCTAGAAGGATATTATAGGAAGTGTCCGCATCTATGACGTGTCACGACCCGTACCCTGATTAGGGGCACGAGTACGTGGTTACGTCCAGCCTACGCCGCAGCATCGGCGGTAGAACACTGTCTAGGTCATCTATAAATACTACAACTAAACAGATAAATGTATCTGTACAGTATATACACTTCGAATGGAGGTGACATAGCAATACAGTCTCAATCACATATATCAAACTAAGGTAGATAGTACAGAAAATAAAATATGATAGAATAAACAGGAAAATGAGCCCAAGATCTACAAGTCAGAGCTATACACAAATATCCAGAGTCTCAGATAATATAAGTATAAAGATACTACAAACTGAAATGTTCTAGCTGGCTCGCAGGCCAGGCAAACCTAACTAAACTAGGCTACTCAGGGTGAGCAAAGTCCAGTGGCTCTACCAATAAGCCACGGTCTAAATCTAGTCCATCAGACTCAACCCCATAGTAGGTCGGGCAGTCAGTCTCAGAGTCATCTGTAAAATTTGTCAACGGTATCCTGTCAGGAAAATGAGCAATTACAAACACCAACAGCAGTTCCATATGAATTGTCAAAAACTATAAGAGACAGTATAATGAAATACAAGACAAGGATATGTAAAGTATATGGTAAAACCAGTAGGAAATGTATAATAGGTGTGAGTACTGAATAGAACAACAATATGTATGTAGGATTGCTTAGGAACTATCCGGGAGCCGAGTTACAATCCTTAAACCAAACAAGGACCGAGGTTGTAACTTTTCTCCCGAACAGAACTTAGCCTCCTAGGATAAATAAATATGAAAAGGTGCCTTGAATTATTAGTGCATCATGTGATCGGTTTGGGAAACATGTTCAAGCTTTCCATCTGACCGGCTACGAACAAATAACAAGTGTGAAACAACAAGTGTGAAGATAAGGCCGGTCACCATGGAAAGTTCAAGTAGCTATGAACAAGTGTCGAGTACAAGTGTGAAACAACAAGTGGGTATCTTGATCACACAACTACTAATAACTCCCCATCCCCGAATAGTATAAAAGATCCGATTATAACACGTCATGACACGAGGTTTAAGAGCAGGTGATCAGCCCACTCCAAAGTCCATGTCTATACAAGTACAAGTAACAAATCGAGTCATGTACAATATACCAAGTAATCCGGGAACAACATCTCATGACAGGATCCGACATATACTAGTCCGTGAAATATCGTGTCTGGAAATCAAGTAAGACAATACGACTAAATCGGATATAGCAGATATCAAGACAATGAAAACTATCAGTGAATGTACTCGCCTGTGGTCCTGAGCTGATAGGGTGAACAGACACTCAGAGCGATCACAGACCTAAGATAAGATACTATAAGTCAAACAGGGCTCAATGCTGAAAAAGGAAACTAATACAAGCCATGAATGCAAGTCTAAGTCAATACTAGGTCAATCTAGGTCAAACTGGGTCATACTAGGTCATACTGGTTCATACTAGGTCACTGGAAGTCAATCCAAGTCAAACTAGGTCAATCGGGATCAAAGGTTGACTTACAGTTAACTTTTGGTCAAATGTTAACTCTGGTCAACCCTAGTCAACTCTGGTCAACTCTAGGTCAACCCTAGGTCAAACTAGTCTAATATTGACCAACTATTGACTTTTAGTCAACTAGTCAACTCTGGGTTGGTTTCGGTCAAATCGGGTCGCTTAAAGGCTAAGTTTGACTCTCGGTTGACTTTTATTGACTTTTGGTCAAAAAGGTCAACCGACATCAAAACTAGTCTTAGAGTACCATATTTGATCATTACCAACCACGAAAATCAAGTTCTAACTCTATCTTAGGCTTCTAACACAAATACCCTATTCCTAGGCAAAACTAGCATTTACCCTTCTAAGGTAAATTCCGATACCTTGTCCAAACCCAAGGAAACCCCGTAAATACCCATGGTACTAACCTAGACTCCTTAGGGTAGCTAGATATCAACCTATCTAGGGTTTACCTACCAAGGAAAATGGGTATCCTAAGTATCTAGGCCATGTTAGGATACGGGGTAGTGATTTACCCTATTACCTTATCCATATCATGAATTTACCCTCATAACTCCCTAACACTCACTCACACACAACCCTCTCACAAATACACTCATATATATCACACTCTTAGACTCTCTATAGGTTTCCTATTGGTTTAGATATAGGCTATCCTATAGGCACTCACAAACACACTCACAAACTCACAACTACACACACACACACACAAGGCCAATATGTGGAATGACATGTGGTGCAAAAGTAGACTGATTTTAGGGAAGAAGATGACTGATTTGTAGGTGATATGGGGGCCTATATATGGCGGAAATGTGGCTGCCAAATGGGGGTAAAATAGGGGCTGTTCTTGAGTGAAAGAATGGTGAAGTAGGGGGCTGAAATGTAGGCTGATTTGTGGGGGTAAAGGACTGATTTATGGGGTAATATATGGCTGTCAATGGCTGCCCATATAGCTGAATATATAGGTGATTTGGGGGCTGTTTTTGGGGGCTGAAATGATGGTTAAGTGGCCTGAATGTAGGCTGATTATATGGGGCTGAAATAGGCCTAAAATGTGGATGATTTGATGATGAATGGATGGAATTTGATGGCTGAAATGTAGGGCTGGTCATGGGGTTTGAGGGCTGCTACTAGGGGGCTAAAATAAGCTGAATTGAAGGGAAAATAGATGGAAGAATGAATGGATTAATGAGTGAATGGAGGGGGGCTGATATAGGCTGTTTTGTGGCTGATATATGGGTTGTCACCCACCCCTCTAGCTGCTGCACATGCAGCTGTTACTGCTGCTAATACAGCTGCTGCCAAGGGGCAGCAGCTCTCTACCCTACCCTCCTTCACTATCTACATCTCACTCTCTAATCCCTCTATCAAATCACTCTCTAATTATCACAATACCTCACTCTCTAATACTCTCAAACATTTCTTCAAACACCTCACAAGCCCTCTCTCCTAACCAACACAAACACACAAACTAACTCTTCCACTCCACCACTTGGCCGACCCTACCCCATCCAAATACCAAGTATCACACCACACCATAATATATAACCATATATATATAAACCAATATATATATATATATATATATATATATATATATATATATATATATATATATATATATATACATATATATATATATATATAATGATATATATATATATATATATATATCCGCTCTCCTCCTTCCTTGAGGAGCGCCGCATATACAAACCCTAATCCCACCGACACCGGCTTGGCCTCTGGCCGGGCCGGCGTCTCCCACACGACTGGATCGCTCGACCGTCGTGCTAGTTGTTGAGGGTTATGGCGGCGAAGACTTTTGTCGAAGCGGTTGGGGTTGCCTCTGCACCCCAGTCGATCTCCATCCGGGCTCCTTCTTTCAATAGAGGGGTCCCCATTGTCTCCTTTACGGAAGATGATGAACAGATATTGGTTCAGCCATTTAAGTTTGCACTGATTGGGAAGTTTTCGCATACTCGGCCCTCGGTGGAGGTGATCAGGAAAGCTTTCATGGGTTTCCAGTTTGCTGGCGAAGTTAAGATTGGAGTCATTGATCCCAAGCACATTATTATCCGACCGTCGCTAGAAGTTGATTTTCTTCGTCTCCGTGCAAGGGAAACATGGTATGTCTCAAGAGCCCCTATGCGTGTATTTCGTTGGTCTAAGGAATTTTCTGCAGCACATGAATCTCCTCTGGCTCCCACGTGGGTTTCTCTTCCTGGCCTGCCTCATCAACTGTTTGCTAAAAACGCTTTATTCTCCATCGTCCTGGGGATTGGTACTCCTCTTAAGTTGGATCGTGCTACTGAAGAATTCTCTAGACCTAGCGTTGCTAGAGTTTTAGTTGAGGTGGATGCTATCTGTATACAAACATCAAGGACACACAAGAGAATCATGCAAAACACATGCACCTACTAAAACAAACCCTCCTCAGCAGAAGAATAAAGAGATTGTGAATGACCCTGTCATTAATGACTCCCCACTTGGCAATGATGCTGCCGAACTGGGTGAACCTTCAAATCAGGTTATTAATGGTCATGATCATGCTCAACCGCCAATTGATGTTGAGGTTACCACATCAGCAGACCCTGTCAATAAAGACACAAATCTCGAGCTAGGCATTAATTCCCCCGCAGCCAATAACTCTTCTGTTACATCCCTTCGGGCGTCGCTTCCGTCGTCACCTGTGGTCATCCCTCCCCAAACTGATGATGCAAACCCTCCGTCTGATCAAGTTGACACCTTGGAGGAAGGTGAGATTCTCTCCTGGGCCGATGAAGTTGAAGCTGCAGATCGACAAGAAGAGGCTCCAACTATTCGTCAGCCTGACGCCATAGTTGGGGACACTACTCTGGCAACGACGGATCCTCATGGCGACGGCTCCACTGAGACGATCTCCCCGCAAGAGACTGTTCCCCCTATACCAGCCTCCAAAGGTGGTCAAAAGAAGAAAACAGCTCCTCCCCCTCCGGTCGTGCCTAGACTCCTTCGTTCCTCCTCCAAGGTTACTCACAATTCAGCAGCCGCCTCCTCCTCTCATGTTTAAAATTATTAGCTGGAATATTCGGGGTATTGCTAATCCAATGGCTTTTAAAAGACTCAAATCTCTTTGTCGCACGAACAAAGTCCCTATCGTTATGATCATTGAACCGAAGGTTCATCCTGATAAGCTCCTTAATTACCAGTTAAAACTGGGTTTTCAAACTTCTTTTTGCAATGATAAAGGAAATATATGGATCATGGCTCGGCACTCTTGGTCCATATCGGTCGTTGACTCATGCGACCAATGCCTGACGGTCACTGTCTCTTCGCCTCTCTTACCGGATACGGCTATCTTGTCGGCGGTACATGGGAGTAATACGAAGAAAGGTCGACGACGCTTATGGAGGCAACTATTACTTATTCGTCAGAGATGGAAGTTTCCTTGGATGGTGGCTGGGGACTTTAATGCTATTACTTCTAGTACGGAAAAGTTCGGAGGTCTCCCTCCGTGTTCCGTTTCTATGAATGAATTTTTGGAGTTTCAATCTGCAGCGGGTGTGCAGGAAATTCCGTACTCGGGGAACTGTTTTACTTGGGTTGATAGACAATGTGGCTCTCCCAAGTTGGGCTCTCGACTGGATAGAGTGTTGTTAGACTCTAATTGGCTTGCCTGGGCCCCTCTATCGGCTACTACTCACTTAAATAGATCAGAGTCAGATCATGCTCCTCTCCTGATTTCTATTGAGAGTGAGAAGCCTACTTCTCCTCGTCCTTTTCGCTTTTTGCACTTTTGGAAGGACCATGATTCCTTTCTTCCGGTTGTCGAGTCTGCGTGGCATTCTACTGATCATAGCAATAGTCTTGTTCGTATTGGGCTTCGGCTTGCTGCTACCAGGAAAGCTCTCTCTTTTTGGAGTCGTACGACTTTTGGTGATATTTTTCAAGAGGTCAAGAAGGCTGAGGATGCAGTAACTTCGATTGAGGCGGAATATGAAGCTAACCCTTCTCTTCGTCCTCAATGGCTGTTTGCTCGTGCTCAGCTGAAACAGCGGCTCCGCATTGAAGATGCATATTGGAAGCAGAAAGCTCGGGTAAAATGGGATGAGGAAGGGGATCGCAATACTAAGTTTTATCACTCTTGTGTCTCCTCCAAGCGAAATCGATTGCATATTCATCATCTGACTACGGCTAATGGGAGCACAGTTTCTTCTTTGCAGGACATTCAAGGGGAAGCCAATGATCACTATAGCAAGGTATTCTCTCCCACTCACATTGCTATTGAAGATGGTTATCTTGATCATATTCCTTCTATTATTACGCAAGAGGATAATAATGAGTTGATTGCTAAACCCTCCATGGAGGAATTACTTGCTACTGTCAAGAGTATGGACCCTAGTAGCTCTTCGGGTCCTGATGGTTTTTCTGGCTCCTTCTATCTATCGTGCTGGACGATCATTGGTAATGATATTCTGGAAGCTGTTTGCCTATTCTTCGACGGTTTCACTCTTCCCAAATCCATTACTAGTACTTTCCTGCTCCCTATCCCGAAGACCAAACATCCTAAAGCCCTTGGTGATTACAGGCCAATTAGTTTGTGCAATTTTATCAATAAAATTATTTCCAAACTATTAGCCAAGAGGTTGGTAGATATTCTTCCTCGTATCATCTCCCCGGAACAAAGCGGTTTTGTTAAGGGGCGGGAAATTGTTGACAATATAATCTTGGCCCAAGAGATGATCTCAGTGATTGATCATAAACACTGGGGGGTAATATGGCTATTAAGCTCGACATGAGCAAAGCGTATGATCGTATGAACTGGGCTTTCCTCTTGCGGGTTATGAAGCAATTTGGTTTCTGCGATGAATGGCGCTCTATGATCCTTCATTTGATTGATAATATATGGTTTTCTACCCTTATTAATGGCCGGTCTTCAGGATTTTTTTCATGCTCACTGCGGGATTCGACAGGGAGACCCGATTTCGCCTGCGTTATTCATTATTGCTTCAGAAGCTTTAAGCAGGAGCCTTATACATTTGAATTCTGTTAATGGCTTCACTGGTTATTACTCGCCGAGAGGAAGTCCTAGTGTTTCCCACCTTGCTTATGCTGATGATATACTAATTTTCTCTGGTGCTGACAAACGATCCATCCAGCTTCTTCTGCATACGATTCACAAATATGAACTCAATTCGGGTCAGCAGGTGAATGTTTTGAAGTCTGCTATGATGCTATCAGATAAAGTCTCGGATAGTAAGGCTATGGAGATTCAACGGATGACTGGATTCCAATTAGTTCAGGGTTCTATGACTTATTTGGGCTGCCCTATTATGTCAGGGAGAAGGAATTCTACGATGTATGATGAATTGGTTAGCAAAATCCAGGCTCGCATCTCGGGGTGGAACAATAAACTCCTCTCGTATGGTGGTAGGTTGGTTTTAATCAAATCTATCCTCACTTCCATGCCTGTTCACTGCCTTTCGGCGTGTGATCCTCCTATATCAGTCTTAAACCGTATCGAGAGCTTGCTCGATGGTTTCCTATGGGGATCCAAGGATGGTTTGCCTAAGCGCTCATGGCTTCGATGGGATAGAGTGGCAAGGCCTACCTTTGAGGGTGGTCTTGGAATTCGAAGACTTGGTGATGTTATGGATGCATTGACTATTAAGTTATGGTGGAAGCTTAGATCTTCGAATTCTTTATGGACTGATTACATGAAGGCCAAATACTGCTCTCAAAGTCAGCCCCAGTTTGTAGAGATTACCTCTGCGGCCTCCCATGTTTGGAAACGTCTCATACGTGGGAGACTGTTATGTGATGCTTCCATTGCTGCTGATGATCATGGTAGTCTTATTTGGATCCCACATCCTGCAGGTAAATTCTCTATAAGTTCTGCTTGGGAATTGATTCGTCACCAGTATCCTCGTCAGGTTCACTTCAAAAATATCTGGAACAAATGCATTCCATCGAAGTGGTCGATTCTCCTATGGAGGATTATCTTCAATAAGCTTCCTACTGATGATAATGTGCAGAAAATCGGATTTTCTATGGCTTCGGCTTGCCATTGCTGCTCTTCGCCAGTGGGGGAGACGGTTCTGCATATTTTTGGTGATGGTGACTTAGCTGCTTCTGTTTGGAATTACTTTCAACATACTGTGGGCGTTAGATCGAGAACTGTTGATCTATTACAAAGGTTCCAAAGCTGGTGGCGTAAACGTCAGAAACATGGAAAGCAAGTGATTGTTGGTGCTATATGTTGGGTCCTATGGAAAAATCGCAACAAATGGCGTTATGAAGCCCACTCCTTCTCCTCTGCACAGTTGATTGCTGAAGTGAAGCGACAAGTTGGGAAAGCTATGATCCGCTGCTCTCATGTTGAGATGCCTTGCTTATAGTTTTTGTATCTACATATGTTACGTCCAGCACTTTGATAATCAATAAAATGGTTTTTGTTTAAAAAAAAAAAAAAAAAAAAAAAAAAAAAAATATATATATATATATATATATATATATATATATATATATATATATATATATATATATATATATATATATATATATATATATATATAAACCATATATATATATATATATATATATATATTAGATATCATGATACATTATGATACATTGAAAATACCTTCTCTAAACAATATAAAATCTGGAATATAAATGTCTAATAATTAATCACACAATATATATATATATATTAAAACAAGAGTCCAAAAGGAATTTCTCCACTTGGACACAAACCTACACATAGGACACTCCTAAAAGTCTCCAAAAGGACACGAAACGGACACAAATAGAGACATAACCATGGGGGTTAGTCCAATGGGTCAAAAATAATCCTACATGCATGTTGGGGTGGATTAGAGGAGAGATTATACCTTCCGGGAGAGAGTTTCAAAGAAAAAAGCTTCCCGACTCGACACCGACACGTAGAGATTCCAAAAGGACACAAACGAGCTCCGAATCCTCCCAAACTTGAGGAGCTTCTTCCTTGGATTGAATGGAGAGGGAAAGAAGAAGATTTGCTGGCGAAATGGAAGGATTTGGTGATGGTTTGATTAGGGAAAGCTCTCTAAAAAAATGGGGAAGAACAAGAGAGAGAAATGAAAGGGAGAAATGATGAAGTGGTGGAGTCTTATCCACCAAAAGTGGCCAGCCAAGAAAGGTAGTTTTGTCCTATTAGGAAAGGTCCAAAAGCCCCCTACACTAATCTATGGGTTAATACATGAAAGGGGTTCAAGTTGGGGGTAGTTTAGTCATTCCAAAAACCACTAATCCAAATTAATCCTAACCAAAATAATTAGCCTAGTCACTAACTAAAATATCTAACATGTGGGCCAAAGCTAACTAGTGTGTGGGCCCGCTAAGGTTAAAACTACCCCGGGTCCCCGAAACAAGTCAAAACAAGTCGGAATGAGTTGAAATTCGAACCCGACTCAAATAACCCCAAAATATTATAATAAATAAATAAATAATTTTAAAATAATTTAAAAGTGAAAAATGACAAAAATACCCCTATTTCTGGAAACTGGAGGTGACAAATCTATCCACCTTAAAAATTTTCGTCCTCGAAATTAAAACCAAACAATAGTAAAATCTCAAATTTACAGGTCATGGCTAAAAATTTAAAATGATTTAAAATCTCAAAATCAAAGCATGAATTAAATGACTAAAAATTATAAAATTTAAAATTACTCTCAAATATAGGTCTATCCACCTTAAAAGAATCATCCAAAAACTTAAAACAAAGTAAACACAAAAAATTCATGCAACTCGATAATCGTATGCGTCTGTCCAATAATCATGGTACTCAGAATCTCCGTCATGCCAGTGAGCAAGGCTACGATAATCACAGAGTCCTCAACTATGGTACATACCTCTAGAATTATGGTATTTAAAATTTTTGCATTGCCGCTAGCTTGGCAGCGAAAACCTTAAATTCCCACACCCTAGGAATACGTCCATAGTCCGACTATATGTCCTCACTCTGCCTGCTAGCATGACCCTAGAGGATTCTAAAATCTTCTAATCGAGGCGACCTAGCCCATACGACTTATCTCAGAAAATGTCACATCATAAGAACAAAATTTTCCAACGAGCAAAGAACAGATAGAATCGAAGTTCAAGACAGTTTATGAGGAAGCAATGCGAAAATGAGATCGAAAGATTGGAACCTGCTATCTGCTCTACTACTGCCTCAGTGGGCTCAACTGTCATGGCGAAAGCTCGCCCCTGCTGGCCTCCTCTAGCCAGCCGTACTCTATCCTGGCCCGCCTGTCTGGCTGCACGGACAGTACAGTCCCTCATCTGGTGATCTGGAGCTCCACAGAACAAATAACCTCCCAGCCTCATCCTACAAACCTCCCGGGTGTGCCCCATCTTCTTGCAGAAGGCACACTGGATGGCCTGTCTCTGGCCCTGACCCGGGTGCTACTGGGCACGCGCCAGTGCCTGCTGTAACTGCAACTGAGGCTGCTGCTGCTGAAACTGTCTCTGCTGGAAGTGTGGGCGCTTCGCTGGCCCTGCACTCGAACTAGCTTCCAGAACATCACTGCTCCTCTTCGGCTTGAGGTCGAAGTCCTCCTCAGCAATCTGAGCCTCCATCAAAATCTGCTCAAAGGTCGCGTCTCGTCGCCCAGATGTGCGAGTGCGCACTGCATGAATGAGACCCCTCCTGAACTTTCGAGCCTTGCACCCCTCATCCTGAACCAAACTCGGTGCAAACCTGCTCAAGCGGAAGAACTCCGCTGCGTACTCGTCCACCGACGAGTTCCCCTGTACCAAACTGGCAAACTGTCCCTCCAAAGCTGTCAAGGCTACATCTGGGTAGAACTTCTACTTAAAGAGCTTCCTGAAGTCCTTCCAAGACAAACCTCTCATTGACGCACGCGGATCCGTGCGGTACCAAGTCAGCGCTATATCGAAGAACTGGCTCGCTGCAGACGTCACCCACAGACCTCTCGGGACCTCTGCCAACTCCAGACTCCGCTGGACATCCTCTAGCCAGTCGTCCGCGTATAGGATACCCTCGGTACCCTTGAACTCCCGCGGGTTCATCTTCCTGAAGAGGAGGTGTGTACCGGGCCTTCCCTGACCCTGCTGCTGTGCTGGTGCTCCCTGAACTGTAGCCGGTGCATCTCTCTCCACTGCTGCCATAGCTAACTGGTGTGAGTTCTCTATGGTCTGTCACAGCACCTCTGCCTGACGGTGCTGTGTCTCTGCCTGTGCTATCTGCATCTGCAGCATCTGCTGCAGAAAGGCCATCATCCCCTGAATATCTGTCGGTAGCTGAGGCGGCGGTAGAAGAATGTCAGGGATGACCATGGACGGTCTCGCTGCTGGAGGTGGAAGACCTCCTGAAACCGTCGCTGCTGCTCCCGCCCGAAGGGCAGGGTCTGATGTGGCAGCTTCCTGAACTGCAGCTCCCCCAGCTGGAGGTGGAAGACCTCCGGGAACTGCCGCTGCTACTCCTGCCTGAAGGGCAGGGACTGAGGCTACTGCTCTCTCGACTGCTGCTCCCGTAGCCGGAGGTGGAAGACCTCCCGGATCTGACCTCTCTGGAACTGTATTGGGCCCTACTGCCTGAGAGCGAGTCACTGTCATCCTGAAGATGAATTGAACCCAAGAAATCAATATGGCACATGATAAGATATTATCAAAGGAGAACAATTGAATTCAATGCAAGAAGAGTTGTCATGGTAATCAAAAGATCGGAAATTTCCTAAAATGTGATTGAGTAACTCCTATCATACCCTAGATCCTACATCCTAGTCGCAGGCTGGTAATTAGCACTCTAAGTCGAGCACCATTACGAGATCCACTAATTGTGATACTGACCTGCAGGGGCCACCACAAAAACGTGTCACGACCCGCACCCTGATTAGGGGCACGAGTACGTAGTTACCTCCAGCCTACGTCGCAGCATCGACGGTAGAACGCTGTCTAGGTCATCTATAAATACTACAACTAAACAGATAAATGTATCTGTACAGAATATACACTCCGAATGGAGGTGACATAGCAATACAGTCTCAATCACATATATCAAACTAAGGTAGATAGTACGAAAAATAAAATATGATAGAATAAACAGGAAAATGAGCCCAAGATCCACAAGTCAGAGCTATACACAAATATCCAGAGTCTCAGATAATATAAGTATAAAGATACTACAAACTGAAATATACTAGCTGGCTCGCAGGCCAGGCAAACCTAACTAAACTAGGCTACTCAGGGTGAGCAAAGTCCAGTGGCTCTACCAATAAGCCACGGTCTAAATCTAGTCCATCAGACTCAACCCCATAGTAGGTCGGGCAGTCAGTCTCAGAGTCATCTGTAAAATTTGTCAACGATATCCTGTCAGGAAAATGAGCAAGTACAAACACCAACAACAGTTCCATATGAATTGACAAAAACTATAAGAGACAGTATAATGAAATATAAGACAAGGATATGTAAAGTACAGGGTAAAACCAGCAGGAAATGTATAATAGGTGTGAGTACTGAATAGAACAACAATATGTATGTAGGATTGCTTAGGAACTATCCGGGAGCCGAGTTAAAACCCTTAAACCAAACAAGGATCGGGGTTGTAACTCTTCTCCCGAACAGAACTTAGCCTCCTAGGATAAATAAATATGAAAAGGTGCCTTGAATTATTAGTGCGTCATGTGATCGGTTTGGGAAACATGTTCAAGCTTTCCATCTGACCGGTTACGAACAAATAACAAGTGTGAAACAACAAGTGTGAAGATAAGGCCGGTCACCATGGAAAGTTGAAGTAGCTATGAACAAGTGTCGAGTACAAGTGTGAAACAACAAGTGGGTATTTTGATCACACAACCACTAATAACTCCCCATCCCCGAATAGTATAAAAGATCCGGTCATAACACGTCATGACACGAGGTTTAAGAGCAGGTGATCAGCCCACTCCCAAGTCCATGTCTATACAATTACAAGTAACAAATCGAGTCATGTACCAATATACCAAGTAATCCAGGAATAACATCTCATGACAGGATCCGACATATACTAGTCCGTGAAATATCGTGTCTGGAAATCAAGTAAGATACTACGACTGAATCGGATATAGCAGATATCAAGACAATAAAAACTATCAGTGAATGTACTCGCCTATGGTCCTGAGCTGATAGGGTGAACAGACGCTCAGAGCGATCACAGACCTAAGATAAGATACTATGAGTCAAACAGGGCTCAATGCTGAAAAAGGAAACTAATACAAGCCATGAATGCAAGTCTAAGTCAATACTAGGTCAATCTAGGTCAAACTAGGTCATACTAGGTCATACTGGTTCATACTAGGTCACTGGAAGTCAATCCAAGTCAAACTAGGTCAATCGGGATCAAAGGTTGACTTACAGTTGACTTTTGGTCAAAAAGTCAACTCTGGTCAACCCTGGTCAACTCTGGTCAACTCTAGGTCAACCCTAGGTCAAGCTAGTCTAATGTTGACCAACTATTGACTTTCAGTCAACTGGTCAACTCTGGGTTGGTTTCGGTCAAATCGGGTCGCTTAAAGGCTAAGTTTGACTCTCGGTTGACTTTTGTTGACTTTTGGTCAAAAAGGTCAACCGACGTCAAAACTAGTCTTAGAGTACCATATTTGATCATTACCAACCACGGGAATCAAGTTCTAACTCTATCTTAGGCTTCTAACACAAATACCCTATTCCTAGGCAAAACTAGCATTTACCCTTCTAAGGTAAATCCCGATACCTTGCCCAAACCGAAGGAAACCCCGTAAATATCCATGGTACTAACCTAGACTCCTTAGGATAGCTAGATATCAACCTATCTAGGGTTTACCTACCAAGAAAAATGGGTATCCTAAGTATCTAGGCCATGTTAGGATACGGGGTAGTGATTTACCCTATTACCTTATCCATATCATGAATTTACCCTCATAACTCCCTAACACTCACTCACACACAACCCTCTCACAAATACACTCATATATATCACACTCTTAGACTCTCTATAGGTTTCCTATTGGTTTAGATATAGGCTATCCTATAGGCACTCACAAACACACTCACAAACTCACAACTACGCACACACACACAAGGCCAATATGTGGAATGACATGTGGTGCAAAAGTGGACTGATTTTAGGGGAGAAGATGACTGATTTGTAGGTGATATGGGGGCCTATATATGGCTGAAATGTGGCTGCCAAATGGGGGTAAAATAGGGGCTGTTCTTGAGTGAAAGAATGGTGAAGTAGGGGGCTGAAATGTAGGCTGATTTGTGGAGGTTAAGGACTGATTTATGGGGTAATATATGGCTGTCAATGGCTGCCCATATGGCTGAATATATGGGTGATTTGGGGGCTATTTTTGGGGGCTAAAATGATGGTTAAGTGGCCTGAATGTAGGCTAATTATATGGGGCTGAAATAGGCCTAAAATGTGGATGATTTGATGATGAATGGATGGAATTTGATGGCTAAAATGTAGGGCTGGTCATGGGGTTTGAGGGCTGCTACTAGGGGGCTAAAATGAGCTGAATTGAAGGGAAAATAGATGAAAGAATGAATGGATTAATGAGTGAATGGGGGGCTGATATAGGTTGTTTTGTGGCTGATATATGGGCTGTCACCCACCCCTCTAGCTGCTGCACATGCAGCTGTTACTGCTACTAATACAGCTGCTGCCAAGGGGCAGCAGCTCTCTACCCTACCCTCCTTCACTCTCTACATCTCACTCTCTAATCCCTCTATCAAATCACTCTCTAATTATCTTAATACCTCACTCTCTAATACTCTCAAACATTTCTTCAAACACCTCACAAGCCCTCTCTCCTAACCAACACAAACACACAAACTAACTCTCCCACTCCACCACTTGGCCGACCCTACCCCATCCAAATACCAAGTATCACACCACACCATAATATATAACCATATATATATAAAGCAATATATATATATATATATATATATATATATATATATATATATATATATATATATATATATATATATATATATATATATATATATATATATATATATATATATATATAATGATATATATATAAACCATATATACATATATATATATATATTAGATATCATGATACATTATGATACATTGAAAATACCTTCTCTAAACAATATAAAATCTGGAATATAAATGTCTAATAATTAATCACACAATATATATATTAAAACAAGAGTCCAAAAGGAATTTCTCCACTTGGACACAAACCTACACATAGGACACTCCTAAAAGTCTCCAAAAGGACACGAAACGGACACAAATGGAGACACAACCATGGAGGTTATTCCTATGGGTCAAAAATAATCCTACATGCATGTTGGGGTGGATTAGAGGAGAGATTATACCTTCCGGGAGAGAGTTTCAAAGGAAAAAGCTTCCCGACTCGACACCGACACGTAGAGATTCCAAAAGGACACGAACGAGCTCCGAATCCTCCCATACTTGTGGAGCTCCTTCCTTGGATTGAATGGAGAAGGAAAGAAGAAGATTTGGTGAAGAAATGGAAGGATTTGGTGATGGTTTGATTAGGGAAAGCTCTCTAAAAAAAATGGGGAAGAACAAGAGAGAGAAATGAAAGGGAGAAATGATGAAGTGGTGGAGTCTTATCCACCAAAAGTGGCCAGCCAAGAAAGGTAGTTTTGTCCTATTAGGAAAGGTCCAAAAGCCCCCTACACTAATCTATGGGTTAATACATGAAAGGGGTTCAAGTTGGGGGTAGTTTAGTCATTCCAAAAACCACTAATCCAAATTAATCCTAACCAAAATAATTAGCCTAGTCACTAACTAAAATATCTAACATGTGGGCCATGGCTAACTAGTGTGTGGGCCCGCTAAGGTTAAAACTGCCCCGGGTCCCCGAAACAAGTCAAAACAAGTCGGAATGAGTTGAAATTCGAACCCGACTCAAATAACCCCAAAATATTACAATAAATAAATAAAAAAATTTAAAATAATTTAAAAGTGAAAAATGACAAAAATACCCCTGTTTCTGGAAACTGGAGGTGACATGACGTAACAGGTTACTTCTGACTGAAGATCGCCAATTTGGCACTTCAACCGAATCTTTCCAATCGGGTAGCTCCTGTCCAAATTGAAACCACTGATGGCGGTGCTTGTTGGCGTCAGGCGATGCATAGGGATGCAGAGATGATTTAATAGACCCTTCGGGATGATGCTTATGGAAGAACCAAGATCGATGTGCATCCGATCCACCTTTACGTCACCGATGTATCCAGTGTAGTATAACGGACGATTATGCAGGTTGGTTTTGATTAGCATATCCTGTGGAGTGATGACAATGTTGGGCATCGTTCCTGTGCAAGCGCTGTCTTGGAGATTTGCAGGCGGACTCTCTTTCGTGAGGTTGACCTGAGCTAGATATGCGTCAGCATTCTGGAGTGCATCACTCAAAGCCACTCGAACATCTTTGGAAAGTCTCAGGAGCTCGTATAATGATAATTTGGCTGGTGTGTTGGCCAATTGTGCCAGGATGTCAAAGTTGTAGGGCCTTTCCAGCCCATGAGGTGCCTCTTTTTGGAGGGATTTGTCAAAGCGAGTCTCTTTCGGCCAAGGCTTGTCGATCGTCGGAGGTTGGGAAGGTCCCGGAGCGTCATGTCACGTACAAAAGTTCGCGCCCCACCGAGACGGATTTGCATGACTTTGCACGGACTAAGGTTATGCGGGAAGCTTCCAGAACATTCTAGAAGATGGCGGAAGGCTCTAGAAGATTGTGGATCTCTCCGGAAGGCCCAAGATCGTTCTAGGAGGCCCAAGAAGCTTCTGGAAGGCCCTTGAAGTTTCCTTTTATGTTGCTAGGGAATAAACCTGGAATATGCCATTCCAGTTATGGTAGAAAGTAATAATCCTTGGAATATTCCTTCCAGGACCTTCCTTGTATTGCTTTATGAGCACTTATAAAAGGGGGGAGGCTATCATTTGTTCCTCACCACCCAAAGTTGTAGCCTTTTCTAGTATAGTGAAGTTTTAATCTCCCACTCTCTCTCTCTCTTTTGCTCCACATTGTTCTCAAAATCGCCTTAGCGATTTAGCTAAGCGGGTTCGGGAAGGCTTGCACGACTCTTCGAGGAGGAAGATAGTGCGCCGCACGGGACGAGGTACTAGCAAAACACTAAGTCCATGACAAGTGGTATCAAAGCGAAGGTCGGTTGGTGCCATGTCGACATCCGAGAACATCCAGGAGGGACCCGCGTCGCCTAAGGAGGGAAACGCCAAGACGTACAAGAGGGGCAAGAGCAAGGAGTCTGCGGTGGAGCGTAGCCTTGTCGGTCTTGCCGAACGTGTCGAGGTCTTGGAGACGGGTTCGAGGGACATGGAGATGCGCATGGGCTCCGTGGAGCAAAGCAACACGAGACTAGAAGAGTACTTCGATGGGATGGAGAATGATGTCGCTTCGTCCATGGCAATCTTTCGGGAGCAATTCCAAGAGGTCCGATCCGCACTTGAGGAGGAGCTCAAGGGGCATCGCGCGGAGATTGGGGACTTGCGTAAGAAGGTCCAAGGCTACGAGGAGCTGAAGGCCGTGGTCGAGAGTTGCGCAGAACTCAAGACCAAAGTTGCCATCTTGGAGAAGGCCGTTGCGAACGGTGGACCTTCGAATAGGGAGGCACCAAGGCGAAGGAAGATCCCTGAGCCAAAATCCTTCAGCGGGGTGCGTGATGCTAAAGAAGTTGAGAACTTCTTGTGGAACGTGGAGCGATACTTCAAGGCGTTGCACATCAACGATGACGCCGAAAAGGTGGATATTGGTCCACTCTACTTCACAGACGATGCGATGCTGTGGTGGCATCGAAGGTGCACGGAAGCCGAGAAGGGTTTTTGTTCGATAGAGACTTGGGAGGATCTCAAGAAGGAGATCAAGTCCCAGTTCTATCCAGAGAATGTTGAGTTTGCAGCGAGGCGGAGCTTGCGGCAACTCAAGCATATTGGGACGATCAAGGAGTACGTCGCGGAGTTTACACGCTTAATGCTCGCGATATCTAGCATGGGCGAGGAGGATCGTTTGTTCTACTTCCTCGATGGACTCAAACCTTGGACGGCTCGAGAATTGCAACGACAGAGGGTGCAAGACTTGAACACCGCCGTAGCAGCAGCTGAGCGGCTCGTCGAGTACATGTGGGACGACAACGATGTCGAGGCCAAGCCAAAGTCCACCAAGGAGAATGGTGGGGGAGAGTAGGAGAGCTCTCCTAAGGAGGGTCCGTCCGAGCGAAAGAAGCACAAGAAGGCCCAACCCGAGCGAGCTGTTTCGTGCTACATATGCGGAGAGAAGCACTTTGCTCGGGATTGTCCGAGTAGGAACATGCGTGTAAATGTCGTCCAAAGCGAGGAGGTGGAGGACGAAGAGTGCGAAGTGGAAGCGCACATGGGAGCGTTGCGCTTACTCAACGCCGTGAAGACCAAATCTGTTGTATCGAAGGCTCCGAACAGGGAGCTCATGTACGTTGATGTGTGGATCAATGGCATGAGCACACAGGTGTTGGTTGACACGGGCGCCACTCATAACTTCATCACGGGCGCGGAGGTCCGTCGCTTGGGTCTAGCCTTGGAGGAAGATTCGGGCATGATGAAGGCCGTCAATACGGAGGCACGCCCCGTGCAGGGGGTAGCCAAGGGAGTCCGCATAACGGTAGAAAATTGGTCGGGTGTTGCCAATTTCACCGTTACGGTACTGGATGACTTCAAGATGATATTGGGCATGGATTTCCTTATCGTGGCTAAGGCAATTCCGATGCCACATTTGGGAGTTGTCGGCTTCATGGAAGAAGGCTCATCGTGCATGGTGAAAGGTGCACGAGGTAAGTCTTCGAAGGGAAAAGCTATCTCCGCTATTCAGCTCAAGAGAGGTGGCAAAAGGGAGACGACATACCTAGCGGTGCTCGAGAAGAAGGAAGTCTTCGAGGACAAAGGCCTTTCGTGCGAGGCCAAGGGTGTTGCAAAGGGGCGTCCCGAGGAACCACTTCCGCGGAGGGAGGTGGACCGTGCTACCAGGCTGGGCTCTAGCATGTCGCAAGATGCGCGGAGGCAGAAGCGACGAGGCGGAGTAACTCGCGCAAGGAGTTGCTCAAGGCTCGTGAGAGACATTCGGGTCGACAGGCTTGCAAGGGGGTTCGCATGCGCGAAGGTGTACAAAACCAAGTGCAGCCACGAGACGAGGGGAACCAACGACTCGACAGTCCGTACGAGATTCGTCATGTGCCGAGGAGGGCATGGACCGAGGTCAGAGTTGGTACGGCGAACCAGTTTGCTTCCGATCTTGAGGAGAAGATGGACAATGGGAAGCACCGCACGAGACTTGCTGCACCCGTCGACGAGGGCGTCGACGAAACAGGTGGAGAAGAATGTCACGTACAAAAGTTCGCGCCCCACCAAGACGGATTTGCATGACTTTGCACGGACCAAGGTTATGCGGAAAGCTTCCAGAACATTCTAGAAGATGGCGGAAGGCTCTAGAAGATTGTGGATCTCTCCGGAAGGCCCAAGATCGTTCTAGTAGGCCCAAGAAGCTTCTGGAAGGCCCTTGAAGTTTCCTTTTATGTTGCTAGGGAATAAACCTGGAATATGCCATTCCAGTTATGGTAGAAAGTAATAATCCTTGGAATATTCTTTCCAGGACTTTCCTTGTATTGCTCTATGAGCACTTATAAAAGGGGGGAGACTATCATTTGTTCCTCACCACCCAAAGTTGTAGCCTTTTCTAGTATAGTGAAGTTTTAATCTTCCACTCTCTCTCTTTTGCTCCACATTGTTCTCAAAATTGCCTTAGCGATCTAGCTAAGCGGGTTCGAAAAGGCTTGTACGACTCTTCGAGGAGGAAGATAGTGCGCCGTACGGGACAAGGTGCTAGCAAAACACTAAGTCCGTGACAGTCAGCAATGGCCGGCTGATGTTCTTCAGCCGAGTTATCTGGCGTAGGTTGGGATTGAGCACCAGACCGAGTGACGACAGCTGTGGCTTCTTCAATATCTGCCGAAATCGTGCGACAGGATCTGACTTTTCTACTCTCCTTCTTACCAATGGGGAGTGGTACGAACTGAGTCACCTCAGGTACCAAGTCTGGATGGACCCACATGATCTCCCCTCATGATGTTGTGAGGGGCACCAGACCAGCAGTCTGATCTCGAGGAGGTGGAAGATTAGCAATCTCCATCATCGCCTGCAGGATGGGTACTACGCCATCTTGAGTCTCTGTCGGAGGGAAGCTGCCAAACTGGACGGATACCATGTTGGCTGCCACGGTCACCTCTTCGAAGTTAATGGCCAGAGCCTTCGAATCGATAAGATGTTGGATGTATCGCTTTAGTTGGTAGCAGTCGTGTATAGCATGGTGGACGTAGCAATGGTAATGGCAGTACTTTGGGCTCTCCATTTCTACCGGCCGAGGTTCTCGTCTTGATGGAGGGAGCTGAATTCTATCTCCTTGTATGAGCATGTCCAAGATGGGCTTGACGTGGCCATCTTCGAAGGAGTAGGTTATTTGCGGCCATTGCTTGTCTGCTGGTTTTGACTCAGGTTTCTGGGCTGTGTCGGCCACCATAGCCTGCTTGCCCATGTTGTCCCGATTGTTGGAGGAGTTACCACCATTATTGTTGTTGGTATTGGGGTGCTTGTCTTTGTCCTCTCCCTCCGAGATGTGCAATCCCAGTTGGCGAGCTTTTTTCAACCTGTCTTCGGCGCTAGTGGCACTGATGATAAATGTTTTCCAGTCCTTAAATTGACTTTCGCCCATCCAGAGGCTGATTGTTGGGAGCAGTCTCTTTTGGCAAATTTCAATTAAGGAGGAATTCGAATTACCAGACGGCAACTTTATTACGGTTTAGCGAAACTGCTTAATGTAGTTCCTTGTCAGCTCCTTCTCCCCTTGAACGACGTCCATGAGAGTGGACATTGTGACGTCCTATCCCACTTCGTAGAATCTCTCCAAGAACATGCGCTTGAAGCTGGTGAAGGAGTGGATACAGTTGTCTGGCAGGTTACCGTACCAGTCGAAGGCGACCCCTTCCAAGGCTCCGATGAATAATCGTGTAAGGATGGCATCGTCATGGGGCAGATGGTCGGTGGTGACCTCGAAATAAGTGATGTACCGACTTACGGAGGTCTTTCCATCGTATGGATTGATATGGAATGGTTTATACTTTGGTGGGAAAGGAACATCTCTCTACGCAGCGGGATATGGTTATCGTATCCTGAGGTCTTGGCAGTTTTATCGGGTGTAGAACATGGCTCGGAGCTCTTGGACCTCTCTTCTTGCCTCCCTGGCCTCGTCTGCAGTGGTAGGAACCGACATTTCAGGAGGATTATTGCCCGGGTTCGGTGCCGCTGAGTTCGAGTCCGCATTGACAGCGGGACCCAAGTTTGTTTGACCAGCCGTCCCTCCTTACAGAGTAGGGAGGGCTGCTTTGATCTCGTCCACCGATTTAACCAAAGTGCGCAGTATAGCCTCCAAAGTATCGATGCGTTGACGATCACTGGGACCAACTTGTTCGTCGTTTGTCATGAATGTCGTCCTCACATGAGTAGAAGTGGAAGGGACGGTGGACGATGTGCCCTCGATGGACGATGTGCCCTCCGAATCATACTCCTGTACCGAAAAATCATCGGGGTATATGGGAATGTTCTCCTCTGGTTCGAACTCAGAAAGAATAGTACCCCCAGCTTCAGAGCATGCTTCATTTTGAGAGTCGTGGACGTCCTCGGGGACGTCGGCACTTGCTGTATCTGAGGGGAGAGTTGTTTTCCCGGGCTCGTTTCCTTGGAACATCGGATTGTTGTTGATGTTCGGAGGAGTGCTATCCCCAGTTCCAGCGACCCCCAGTGATGTGGTGATGAATCTCCTACTGTAGCAGATTTTGACTTCGAACGGGTACCTTAGAAAATTCGGTAGTGGACAACCGCTTAGACGATAGTTTTTTAGTCATAGTGGTTGAAATCTTCGGGCTGGAAACGTTTATCTTCTTTCCTCTCCCATCGGCAGGAATTTTCTGAGTAGAGTTGCAAGAGACGACGGGAGGCGTCTCATCCCCTGAGCTCGGCTGTTGTAATCTTTGGAAGGCGGACTGCCGGTCTTCTTGTATCGTCGTGCTGTTGCAACAGCAGTTGACGATAACTTGGGTGCAGTGCGTTCGTGGGAGGATTCTTTGCACACCGAGGCCTCTTCTCTTTCCTTGCGTTTATGGAGGATAACCCCATGCAAGTCAGATGGGTCTGGAACGACCATGTTTGCTCCCTTAATTTTGGGAGACTTTTGGGAACCCCTCTGTCCGTTTGTCGCCGGGGGCTGGACTTGAGTGGTTCTGTACAACTTTCCATCAGAGGCCTGCATAACAGTATGTGGAACGCTCGGATGGTCAGAGGTCAGGACAGCAGACTGAGCTTGCCAAGCTCGTGCTGCCCTAGACTTCTTCACTCTAGTGCGTGAGGGCATATAGTAGGAAGAATCTAAGTGGTGTCGCAGAGAGTCAGACATATGTTCTCGGGAGCATAAGAGATCAGGACCATAGGAGAGGCAATCGAAGATTGAGCCTGAGCCGGGTGGAGCGGGCAGCATGCGGCTGGGATTAACAGTCTTCATATGGCTGGCAATCGTAGCCGCATGGGCTTTCTTCATGCGGCTGGAAGTCTCGGCCACGTGAGTATTCTTCATGCGGCTGGAAATTTTGACCGCATGGGTGTTCTGTATCTGGCTGGCAGTTGCGACCGCATGAACATCATGCATGCGGCTGGCAAGTCTGGCCGCATGAGTGTTCAGCCTGCGGCTAGTGCCTTTGTTCGACTTCTTCCTGGAGTACATAGAATCACTTTTTGCCACTACAAGTCCAGCATCGTAATGCTTTCCTCTGTCGAACTTGGAGATAGCATAGTCTTTTATGGCTTAAAGTGGGGCCGCATGAGAGTTGCCTTCGCCGTCTTGGGCAGCAGAGAGTACTTCGTCCAGAGCTTGGGGAGGAGCAAATGATTTTGGCCTCCACTCCTTGCAAACCTTCTTTGTGCGGGTTCGCTTTTGGACCGGGCCAGCGCCCCCGTCGGAGAGCATTTCTTCAAACGTCTGTTGGTCGAAGCGGACGACCATCTTTTGCTGTGTGGAGCCAAGTTTGGCTGCATCCGATTGCGATACCAACTTCTCAGCCGTGGAGAAGTTTGTCCCTAGCAGAGTCGTCATCGTGTTTGCCATTGATTATAAAAGAACAGAACAATTATATCGGAGGACTGGACTTTTACTTCACAATACAAACTCGCTCATACAAAGAAAGCCTAGGGACGAAAGCCTAGGTACATCAATCTAAGTACAATTGTTTAGTTTTTTTCTGGGGGGTGACGGTAGAGGCTCGGGAAAGCGACGGCAGCTCTGCCTTACTCCTTGGATGATCGGACACAGCCTTAGCTCTGGTGAAGAAATTCTCTTGGACGTGTGGGAAGACTCTCTTGCGCCTTGGTTGCTAGATCTCTGGATGTCTCTGTAGTGCTCTCTCTCTTTTCTCTGCTCTGTCTCTCTCTTTTTTTCGTCCTTTTGCAAGGGACTAGCACCTTGTTATTTATAGGAGTGGGGTGTGATCATTAGGGTTTGCCAATCATTGCCTCCTTCAGAAGTCGGCGGTTAAGGATCAATGAATCTGGGTCGTTCATCTTGAATATAATAAATTTGAACAATAAATATGATTGCATCAAATCTTTGTGGACAATAAATGTTGATTGCCATGAATATTCGTGATTTGTGATAGCCTGCCACGTGTCCAATTTGCTTGATTTGATTTGATCTGGACAATTATGATGATCGCAACAAATCTGATTTTGTTGGTATTTGTTAGCACCCATAGTTCCAGGGAAGATAAGACTGCCACGTGTCTTAATTGCAGCAAAAAGTGCCACGTGTCTCAATTGGACTATCCTGGCCGAGCCGCATATGGGGGGGTCCTCTCAGCTGCATGAAACATGCAGCCGCATAAGGATGGGCAGCCACACGTGGATGGGCAGCCGCATGGGGATGGACAGCCGCATGGGGATAGGCAGCCGCATGCAGAGGGGCAGCCGCATGCAGATGGACAGCCGCATGGAGATAGGCAGTCGCATGCAGATGGGCAGCCGCATGGAGATAGGCAGCTGCATGCAGATGGGCAGCCGCATGCAGATGGGCAGCCGCATGGGGATGTGGACAGGCAGCAGCATGCAGATGGGCAGCCGCATGGAGTGGCCTCGGGACTTGGTAGATTTTGCCAGCTGTAAGGAGATTTTTTTCCTTTTTTCTAAGATCACGCCATCATGTCAGAGTCATTATTACGTCTTCATGTCAGAGTTGTCATAGCTATTTTTGTCAGAGCAGCCGTCTGGGCATTAAATACAGTCGATTATAGAGAACAACTGTTGAAGGCCACGTGGCTTCTTTCTGAGCCGCATGGATCTATCCGAGCTGCATGGACCCCTGAGCCGCATGGACTTCTGAGCCGCATGGGGATCCTTCTGTCGGAGCCGCATAGGTCTTTCTTTATTCTTTTCCATGCTTCTACACTAATCACATACTTGAAAACACCCAAAACTCAACCAAACTTCTCCATACTGAACCCAGACACGAAGTCCAATATCCCTGACATGTCAACATATATAATCATTGCAAAATTTATATTTTAAATCAATTAATACGCATTTAAAACTCAGAATTACTGAATACTGTGTTCAGTATCAGAAAATCACCCCCAAACCTTAAATTACCATTCGAAATGTAATTAAACATCAAATTGGAGGTTGATAAAGTATCGTGCACATGATCTCGTGTCATACAAGTCATTTTGTGTCTATACAATGGGACACGAAGTGTCCAACCCTACGCGAACACACACAGTGCTGTGTCATGCGGGCATGCCAGTGTCTCATGGACATGACACAAGCCATAAGATTACTCGTGCTCACAGCCACGTGTAGCCCATGCATAGGGCTACACACACATCACCCTAAATTGTGTCCTCGTGGTGCCAGGACACGACACGAAGTGCGTGTCAGTAAGCCCTGTTCGCGGGGGTACAACAGTGTGAGATCAGTGCGGGCGGGTTTTTGCGTCCGATATGACACGAACTCGCCCCAAACTTTAGGGGTAGTCTGTCAGTGTCTGCCCCCTCCCTCGTGTTAAGTGGCATGAGTCCACGTGGCAAAACGAGGAAAAAATCATGGTGTGGTAGCAGGAGAGCTGACCGCACCATCGTGCAGCGAGTTTGTGTCTATTTTGGACACGGACACAGCTCAAATTGTGCTCAGAGTTAGGAAAATTCATAGTACACATATAGGGCTACACAATCCCTTCAAATAGAATTTGAAATTAACAATATTAATTCCTATCAAGCATTTCATCAAACACCTATTCAAAAATACCGATACGCGTCCGATACGGACACGAAATGGACACGAATTCTTACCAAACTTGGGCTACACCTAGGAGAACCCTAAATGAATGCATCTATGGGAAGAAATGGAGAATTTAAAGGTGTTTGATAGGTTTTACCTATTGAGGGTGAAACCTCAATGAATAGGCTTTGAAATGAGAGCTCTTCTCCCACTTGCAATGATCCCAAGCCCTAGAATCCTTGCTAGCTGCCCACTATTGGTATCCTCTACTGTAGGGGAGTCCAACGCAATTAATTTGGTCCAATTTGGAGGAGAAATGAAGAATTGGTGAAGGTTTGGGGAAGAACACTAATAGGGATTTATGTAGGTATTTAAAAAGAGGCAAGAACACTACATGATGATACTTATAGGGGATTTTCTAGGTTGTGGTTGGTCATCTCAATAGGAATTAGGGTTTTGGCAATATCTAGATGTGTGGCTAAGGTTCTTCCATGTAATTAAAATCTAAATCAAAGGCTTACATGTAAACTAGGTTTTCCTTACTAATATCTATACAAAATATCTTACCAATCACAATATCTAGATATTTGTAATCTTTGCATCTAGTAGGAAAGTTCTAATCATCATCTAATCCTCATGACTAATCTAGATTAGGCTAAACTTCTAGGTTAAGTCTCAAATAATTAAATAGCACATATTTAATTAGTACAATTTACAATTTCACAAAATTGTCAAAAAGACCAAAATACCCCTAGGCTAAAAAGTTGAAATTAGTCATCCTAATCACATGGTTAGGTCTCCATGGTCATGATTAGTCTCTAGGTCATGCAGTCTCTAGGGTTGCACTAGCAAAATATCAAAATCACAAGTCATAGTTTTAAATAGTTTTAAATTGATTAAAAATCACCATAAATCATATCATGATTTAAATAACATTATTAAAAGATTAAAAATTATAAAATTTCAAAATTATCCTTATTTTAGAAAGTGGGTGCTACAATAAATGATAACGAAAAACATGAGTTAGAGAAATTAGGGTGATAAACGATAAGATAACTAAAGGACCATTCCGGTAACCAAGTTACAATCCGAAAACCAAATAAGGACCGGGGTTGTAACCCTTCACCTGAACAAAGCTTAGTCTCCAATCATTTATCGACAAGAATAAAGCATAAACAGTAAATGCACTGAAGTAATCATAGACTGGCACTGTCTAGACAAGACTAGACTGGATTCCATCCATCAATCACGGCCAAGCAATGAGTACGGCTTGATACTTTAACTAACTAGAGTTATCACACGCCTAGTTACTAACCAGATGCATTGAGATGTTCCAACAGCCACAAGCCCTGCAGACTTAATCTAGGTTATCCAGTTGCAAGTTGAGAGAGTTGTTTTAGGTGACTTAGGGGTGCAATACATGACAACGTACTGGAAATGTGCCCTACTTGACGGCAGGTTACAAGTCCAATTAAAGCGCCCAGATAACGGGACTTCCTGAAGCTGGAAAATCTCTTCATGAACTACTTGATCAATCTAGTCATTATCCTAGTCAGATTCGGTATGAATCCCTGGCCATGGAAAATCAGGTATTCATGTCCTAGACAAGATGCAAGACGAGATATATAGCTTATTCGGGCACAACCATCAACGGTGTCAAGATAAGATTTACTTAGCAAGCAGAGATAGCTGTCGCAACAGCATCAAGATTATATATCATGTTACTTATCAAGATTACTTTTCAAGAGTGCACCTCGATGGGCCACTATCAAGATTATCATGTCAAGTTGCTTGTCAAGAGTGCACCACGACGGGTCACTAACAAGAGTTATTCATGTAAGGCCATATTGTCATGTCGTGTTCATGTTAAGTGCACTTGTATGCCAAGAACTTAATGGTCAAGAGTGCGTCACGACGGGCCGCTGAAGGAGCTATCAGAGAGTGTACGTGTCATACCAAGATCGTGTTTAAAGCTCAGAGTACATGTGCAACATGGAAAATAACATTATAGGACCAGTCAAGTAAAGAGTATAAGCAAAGTCACAAATCACACTAAGGACCATGGGGACAAACATGGATAATTGCAAGAGATGGCACAAGGGGTCAATGGGGTGACATGGAGAGCACGCGCCCAGGGTTATGTGCCCATATGTATGCGTCCAAGGCTAAATGCATCATGTAGAGCATATGCTATAGAAGGTATGCACCAAAGAGTGCATGAGCCCGTAGTCTATGCGCCCACGTGAGTGAGGCAAGGTGCATTGGAAGATAAGTCTGGAGACTATCTTTCATGGCAAGTGGGCGCATAAGGAAAACTATGTGCCCAAGCAGGGAACACAGGGTACACTTGGCCGCATATAAAGGTTATGCGCCTAGGCAGGGGTGTCCTTGGGCGCATATATAGGGCTATGTGACCAAGCAGGGAGCATGGGGCCTTGGGCGCATACAAATGGCTATGTGCCCAAAGGAAAGCAGATGTGGGCGCATACAAATGCTATGCGCCCAGAACTGTTCTTCTTCCCCAATTCGAGAACTTGTGTTCATGGAACACATGAACTTTCCAAGTTCATAAATCACTCAAAACAATCGAAATTCGGGTTTTCAAAGGTCCATTTTGAGTAAAATCAAATTCTCTACAACATGGAATAATCAAAACTTGAAAATAATAAAGTTTGGTAGATCAAAATCCAAGAAAACTAAAATTTGAGAAAAACTTAGATCTACAAGATTTAATCCACCAAAACCAAAAGTCTTAACTACTAAAGAGTCATAAAACTAAGTAATGAAGACATTGGAACCATAAAACATGAGATCTCTCATGAAGCAAGATTACAATTGCCTAAGATGGATGGGGAGAATCAATGGAGGAAGAAGAAGAAGAAGTTAATGAAAGTAATGAGGAGAGAGTGGGAAGTTGATATTTATATCACCCATTCCATCTCCAACCAAAACCAAAATAAACCAAGCCAAGCTAAACCAAGACCAAACCAAGCCATGTTAGACAAGTCAAAATATGGGTCGGGAATCCGTACACGTATACTGGAAATACGTATAACGGAAAACATGAGTGACAACTCTACACACCTTAAAAGAATTATGTCCTCGAAATTTAATCAAGAGGCTAAAGATGTCGGGGCCAGCTATACTAATCACGAGCAATCTATGACTAGCAGTCAATTAAGCAATCATTCATAAAAGCAAGGAATTAAAAGCATAAGAAAGATATTATACCTTATGAGTCAAATAGGTGTGGATATCGCGATCGGATATCATCCTCACGTTCCCACGTTGACTCACCCAAAGAGTGATGACCCCAAGCAACACGGACTAGACTAATAGTCTTGTTCTTGAGTATCTTCTCTCTCCGGTCCAATATGGATACGGGTTTTTCCTCATACGAAAAGTTGATACCAACAACCAATTCCTAATGATCAAGGACATGACTCGGATCCGGGATATACCGTCGCAATTAGGATACATGGAAGACATCATGTACCTCACTAACGACGGCGGAAGAGCGAGACGATAGGACACATCACCTACTCGCTCAAGAATATCGAACGACCCTATATACCTAGGAATAAGCTTTTTCCGTACGCCAAAATGAATGACGTAACGGGTAGGCGAGATCCTAAGGAATATGTGGTCGCCGATAGAAAACTCCAGAGGACGTCGATAAGAATCGGCCCAATGGCGTTAACGATCTTGTGTAACTCAAACGTGATCCCTAACTTGTCTGACCATCTCAATAGTCTGTGTAATCATCTCTGGACCAAGCATTTATCTCTCACCGACATCATCCCAAGCTAAAGGTGATCTGCACTTTCTGCCGTACAAGGCATCAAAGGGTGCCATCTGGATACTGGCCTGGAAACTGTTGTTATAGGAGAACTCTACTAGATGCAGGTGATCTTCCCACGAACCATCAAAGTCAAGCGTACGAGATCGCAACATATCTTTAAGGGTCTGGATCATACGTTTTGACTGACCATTTGTCTGCGGATGATAAGCTGAACTAAACTTGAGACGAGTCCCCAAGCTCTCTTGAAGACTCCGCCAGAAGTGCGATGTATATCTTGAATCTCTATCCGATACAATACTGACTGGTACTGCATGCAACCTAACTATCTGTCTGAGGTACATCTCTGCAAGCTGATCCGTCGACTGACCAATCCTGAAAGGAAGAAAATAAGCTACCTTGGTGAATTTTTCAACTGTAACCCAGATAGCATCTCTCCCAGCTGGGGATTTAGGTAAACCAGTTACAAAATCCATGGTAATGTGGTCATATTTCCATTCTGGGATCAGTAAAGATTGAAGAAGTCCAGCTGGTCTATGATGTTCAGCCTTATCTTGTTGGCAAATTAAACAACGAGAGACAAACTGGGCTATCTCACTCTTCATGCCATTCCACCAAAAATGCTGACGGATATCATGATACATCTTCGTACCGCCGAGATGAATTGAATACTGTGAACTGTGAGCCTCTGCCATGATCTCTCGCCTGATGTCACCATTGGGTACACAAAGATGCATTTCATGTCGAAGTGTACCGTTTCCATGAATACATAACTCTGCTCTCCATCCTGCTACACATTCTTCCCTAAGCCGCTGAAGCTTAGAATCCATTAACTGAGCTAACTTAATCCTCTCAATTACACTGGACTGAACTTGCATACTGGCCATCAATGCAACATTGGTAGGAAGAACAACTTCAATACCCATCTTCTGAAGATCTGCTAACAACTCTGGCTATGATGTTAGAAAATAAACTCCGGCTCTTCTGCTCAATGCATCTGCGACAACGTTGGCCTTTCCAGGATGATACTGCAGGTTGATGTCGTAATCCATGAGTAGCTCTAGCCATCTTCTCTGACGCATGTTAAGGTCCTTCTGAGTAAACACATACTTAAGGCTCTTGTGGTCGGTGAAAATCTTCACCCGATCTCCATACAAATAATGCCTCCACAACTTAACTACGAAAACCACTGCTGTTAATTCCAAGTCATGAGTTGGATAATTCCTCTCATGATCATGAAGCTGACGTGACGCATAAGCTACTACCTTACTATGCTGCATCAAGACGTAACCCAATTCTTTGTCGGAAGCATCACAATAAACAGAAAATCCTCCAGTCCCATCTGGAAGCATGAGAATCGGGGCCGTCATCAATCCTTGTTTCAACTTCTCAAATAAACTCTGACACTTTGTTGTCCAAGCAAACTGTACATTCTTATGGGTCAACTGCGTCAATGGTGCTAAAATTCGAGCAAAGTTTGATGCAAACCTCCGGTAATAGCCGGCCAATCCTAGGAAACTCTGCACTTCTACGACGGTTCTGGGTACTGGCCATGTCTCTATAGCCACTATCTTCTGGGGGTCCACTTCCATTCCACCTATGGTGATGATATGACCTAGGTACGAAATACGATCCAGCCAAAATTTTTACTTACTGAACTTTGCGTACAACTGGTGCTCCCTCAAAATCTGAAGAACTATACGGAGATGCTACTCATGCTCTGCCTTATTCTTGCTATAGACTAAGATGTCGTCTATAAACACTATCACGAACTAGTCCAAATAGGGCATAAAAATACGATTCATGAGGTCCGTGAATACGGTTGGCGTATTGGTCGCTCCAAATGGCATAACAAGGAACTCCTAATGCCCATATCTAGATCTAAATGATGTCTTCGGGATGTCTTGCTCTTTGACTCTAATCTGATGGTATCCTGATCGCAAGTCAATCTTCGAAAATACTCTCGCTCCTCTGAGTTGATCAAATAAATCATCTATCCTGGGTAGGGGATATATATTCTTGTAACGCTCCAGTCCCAAAATACGTAGGACTAGGAACGTAGACATGCCAGCTGTATTCATATGAAGTACACTCAAATATATGGAAACCTCGTACGAATATATAAGCAGTAAAATGCGGTAGAACCATTACTAATCTCATCCACAAAAATAAATGAATAAAAGATATAATAATAATGAATTTGTCTTGATACAATATGTTGGGCGGAGACAAATCCACTACCAACAAGTAAAAAAAAAATACATGAGTAAAGAAATAAATTTGGCGAGCGAAGCGAAGACGATCCAAGCGCAATCATCCTCGAAAAAATAGAGATGGTCACGGCTAGAGCTAGAGCACCTGCGAAAGATAATAGCACACACCTGGAGAGATAACCAGGTCCTCGGAGGGACGTAACAAGACACATAATATCATGCCATATAAACTGAATAAATATTGCTCAAATAAATAAGTCAATTGAATTTATAACATGGTCCAATACACACCTATTGAACGAACTTACCATCCCCCCAACCAAATAAGGACAGGAGATGGTAAATTAATTCACGGTGACGTATCTTTCCATGCTAATAATCCAATATGGTATCCAGACCCCAACAAGGTTCAATACCTTCTCATCGAAGTAGTAAGTCATACCTACAAACAAACAAGGACAAGATGTGACGAACTAATCCACGATGAGCTATTGTTCCAAGCCACGGTCAGATACAAGTACCCAAACCAAAAGTACTCGTACATAACGGATAAAGGTGCCTAACCAATCTAAGTGAAATGTAGTTAAGAACAATCCTTCCTACGCATGGACCCTGGCTGAATAGGATCGGCATAGTCCCCCCTTGGGCACCAGAGGCCCCATCAGTAATAGCATGACGTTCCGCAGAATCGTCAGTGGCCGTCAGTAATCATGGGTCATCAACCCCGTATCTCCAGCGGAGAGTCCGGGTCACAAGGAAAGTGCATCGAAGCCCATACACTAAAGAATTGTCCTCCCCGCCTAATGCCTACTGTGTTGTATCCACAGCACAATACCACTATAACCGCTAAGTCAAACTAGCATACAACACTATTAGCGGTTATTCCTATCGTACGACTTGTACGTACTGGTGGTCAGCCAATCATGCACGTCCGTGTTCTACATGCGACACATAACTTCGTGGTACAATGTGTCAAGGCCATGATTGCAACACACAAAGGTGGTCCCTTAAATCTAGGTTTAATGTGTAAGAAAAATAATACATAGCAGGAAATATAATTGAACAATCAGTTCTAACAGGTTATGCCATGTATCACAGTTTATTTTGCATAAAGAAAATAATGAACAATGCATGAAATATGAGCTAAAATAAGTAAACAGCAAATGACAAGGTGTCTTGCCTGGTAGGACGTCTGGTGTGGTGCTGTAATAATCAAGGTGGCACAAACTGCGACTTTGGTGTAACAATTATGCAAAGTGCCCTCTGATGGTGGCACGGACAGTTTCATTAGGTCCGAGACGGTCGGGATAGTTAAGGTCGACATAGGATAGTCTAGAATTGGTAAGGGAATAGGAGTAATGGCTTGTTCATGGACAATGATTGATAATAGAAATAATTGCGTAAACAATACTTATACTATTTTGGAAAAATATAATATATTTTATTAGTTAAAATATCTTTTCGTAAATACTTTAAAATAATTTATATATAACAATTTGAAAACTACATTTTAGTCCAAATATTTTTTTGGCTCAAAACTTACATTTTGATTAAGAACTATATAATAATATATATTTAAGGCCAAATTATGTTTGAAAGAAAATAGCTAGAATACTTTAGTAAAATCGTATTTTAAATAATGCAAGAATCTAATTTAGGATAACAATATAAAAATATTAGTAAAACCAATAGATATAATATAGCCATATTAGTATTATAAAACTATATTTTATATAAAATAAAAATGTATTGGTATACCACTATGTTACACAAAATATTAACATTTAGAATTTGTTGAAAGATAAAATAACAACAGTATTCATATATACATACATTAAATCAGTAAATTAACTTAGTAATAATATAATAATCATAAAGAAATAATAATAATAATAATAATAATAATAATAATAATAATAATAATAATAATAATAATAATAATGGTAACAGATGCTAAAAGAAACAATAAAAATAAATAAATAAAAAGCAAAACAAAAAAAATAAAATCAAACAGCTCATTAGCTGTCTCTTCTCGCAGAGAGAGACAGCTCCCCAAAAAAACAAAAAAAAATAGAAAGTAAGAGAGAGAAGACGAGAGGAAGAGAGGGCGGCGTGGAAAGGAGCCGGAGTTCGGGGGCTCGGGAGAGGGGACGGTCGGCTCCGGCAGGCGGGAGAGGAAGGAAGAGGGATGGAGGGACGGTGGCGCGCTCCGGGTCAGCCGGCGCTGGCCGCTGCGGTGGGGCGCCGCGGAGGCGCGGAGAAGAGGAAAAGGGAAGGCTGCAGGGGAGGAGGAAGCAGGGCGGAGACAGGCGGAGGAGAGAAGGGGAAGTCGGCCGGACGCGGTGGTGCGACAGCTGAGAAGCACGCGCCAGCGACGGGAGCTAGATCGAGTAGGAGGAGAGAGGAGTGGTCGGGAAGAGGGGCGGAGCTACTAGCGCGGCGGGTTTCCGACAGCGGAGGGGAAGGGGTTTGTCGGCGGTCGGGTTATTTGGGTGCGGCTGGAGGCTGTCGCCACGCGCGGCGGAGCGGCCCGAGCTCACGGACGGCGGCGGTCGGGCGCGACTTCGGAGGGCGTCGGTCGGCGGGCGAAGGTGAGCTTAGGGTTAGGTTTTATTTTTCCCTTCTCTTCTCTGGTGTCGTGGTGTGGTGGTTGGCCGAGAGTCGAGGAGGGTCGGCAGAGTGACGGTGATAGATTTGGGGTTTTTTTTGGCTGTGTCGTGGCGGTTGTGTTGGTGGGGAAGGGTGTGTTGTCGGAGTGGTGGGCGGTCGGCCGGAGTGGCCGACGGCAGAGGCGGTGGTGGTGATGACTGGCGGTGGTGTTGGCAGGCTGCAGTGGCGGTGGTGGCGATGGAGAGTACGGGTCGGACTGGGTACGGACGGCCGGTCGGAGATGGAGACGGCCTGGTGGTGGTGATGGTGATTCTTGGGTTTTCTGGCCGGGGCTATGTCTATGGCTGTGGTGGTTACGACGTCGTGGTGATGGTGATCGAAGTAGGGGTAGGTCCGTGTTCTGGTCCAATTTAGGGTTAGGGTTTTGATGATGTCGGGGTGTGTCCGACACGACGAGGAATATGTATTTATAATAAAAAATAGTGGAAGAAAAAGATGGACAAGGACACGATGCACTCACGGTTGATTTTGTGGAGAATTTGGAGAATAGAAATACATGGATGAGTACCTGCCTATTTATAGGATGTGGAAATTTCCAATTGGATAGGATTAGGAAAAGATTTAAATCCTATTTTTTTTTAAAATAAATCAAATCCAAATCCAAATCCAAATCCAAATCCAATTCAAATCTAATTTAAATTTCGTCCTTTCGTTTAAAAACAATCAAATAAATCAAATTTCAATTATAGATATTAATTTAATCTATTTAAATAAATCCAAAAATTAAATCAAGATTTAAATGGCCACAATAACTTCCAAATGTATTTTTCAAAATACCAATAATAATAATTTCAAAAATAATAAATATTTTTAAATATATTTTTGAATAATAAAATATTAATATTAATAAATCTTGAAAATTATATTTTTATTTAAAATAGACTAGTAAAATATTTAGGAAATATATACGTATGCACAAGAATATTATCAATAATTGTTGTAAACGAAGGACTTTGTACCAATAAAATAAATAAAATAATGAGCTTGAAATTTTTGGTACGATAGCTAAAATAATTATTATATAAATTATTTTGAAACTATAAAATTAGAAAAATATTTTTCTAAAATATGTACGCTCGCACATATTCGCACTCGTCGAGCAAATCCAAAGAATGAAATTTCGCGCATGACGTACAATACGACTACGCGACGTGCAATACAAAATAATTTTAAATCAATACTAAATTTAATAATAAAAAATAATAGAAATTTATGGGTTTTATATCCTACCCAACTTAAAAGAATTTCGTCCTCGAAATTAAGAATTAGTAGGGGGTGAGAAGACACAAGGGGGTATCGATGGGGATCAAAATGATGACAATGTTTTCACGAAATCACGTCGTAAGAAATTGCGATCTAGATTATAGAAAAATAATACGGTATGGTCATAATCGATAGGAAGGCTAGAGGAAGTTCTAGTATAATGCCTTCGTCCTTCTAAAATAGGTGAAGGCGAAAGCAATATAGAGTTTGAAGGAGGCGTTATCGAATACGAATACGTGATTCAAAGGCGACCGAATAACTTCAAAAAGAATTTTCAAGGCAGTCGTGGATGGGATTCTTAAGGCTAAGTTTAATTATGTTCCATCCACGTAGAACAATAAAAGCGAACCAAAGTGCACTCGGTTGATCAGACCATCCTGCACCGGTTCTGATTAGACAATATGTTAGTGGGAGCGACCCAATTAACATATGTCTTGGACAAGCATGATAAGGAATAAGCTTGCAAAAACTAGACTACATTAGCATTATTAGTTAAAATGGTAAATACATAGGCACGAGAGATTAAGATTAAAAGAAGGCAGAATGATTCTAAGTCATACAGTCGTCCTATAGTCTTCTTGTCCAAGTCCTTGGTTGGCTAAATGGGTTAGGGTCCTCTAAATTCTAGAATCTAAGTAAACTTGCTAATATAGGTCACAAGGACAAAGGGATTGCTAGGTCACAAGGCATTCTACCCAACTTAAAAGAATTAAACTAAGGGTGTTTGGGACATCTAACTTGTAGGGTCAATCTCTAGCAAGCACGAAGGGAAGATAAGGATAATGATAGAAGGAATCAAGCAAGATGCAATTGATGAGTTCATCGAATATGGAATCGAGGAAAAAGGTCAAGTATGTGGATGAGATCCTAGACTTCTAATCCTATTCGCAGGCATGCTTGGTACGGTAAAGTAACCAAACAATTTATCTTGACCTGCATGGGCCATCACAAAAACATGTAACGCCCCAGTCCCAAAATACGTAGGACTAGGAACGTAGACATACCAGCTGTATTCATACGAAGTACACTCCAATATATGAAAACCTCGTACGAATACATAAGCTGTAAAATACAGTAGAACCATAACTAATCTCATACACAAAAATAAATAAATAAAAGATATAATAATAATGAATTTGTCTTGATACAATATGTTGGGCGGAGACAAATCCACTACCAACAAGTAAAGAAAAAATACATGAGTAAAGAAATAAATTTGGCGAGCGAAGCGAAGACGATCCAATCGCAATCATCCTCGAAGAAATAGAGATGGTCACGGCTAGAGCTGGAGCACCTGCGAAAGACAATAGCACACACCTGGAGAGATAACCAGGTACTCAGAGGGACGTAACAAGACACATAATATCATGCCATATAAACTGAATAAATATTACTCAAATAAATAAGTCAATTGAATTTATAACATGGTCCAATACACACCTATTGAACGAGCTTACCATCCCCCCAACCAAATAAGGACAGGAGATGGTAAACTAATTCACGGTGACGTATCTTTCCATGCTAATAATCCAATATGGTATCCGAACCCCAACAAGGTTCAATACCTTCTCATCGAAGTAGTAAGTCACACCTACAACCAAATAAGGACAAGACGTGATGAACTAATCCGCGACAAGCTATTGTTCCAAGCCAAGGTCAGATACAAGTATCCAAACCAAAAGTACTTGTACCTAACGGATAAAGGTGCCTAACCAATCTAATTAAAATGTAGTTAAGAACAATCCTTCCTACGCATGGACCCTGGCTGAATAGGATTGGCATAGTCCCCCCTTGGGCACCAGAGGCCCCATCAGTAAGAGCATGACGTTTCGCAGAATCGTCAGTGGCCGTCAGTAATTATGGATCATCAACCCCGTATCTCCAGCGGAGAGTCCGGGTCACGAGGAAAGTGCATCGAAGTCCATACGCTAAGGAATTGTCCTCCCCGCCCAATGTCTACTGTGTTGTATCCACAACACAATACCACTATAACCGCTAAGTCAAACTAGCATACAACCTCTATTAGCGGTTATTCCTATCGCACGGCTTGTACGTACTGGTGGCCAGCCAATCACGCACGTCCGTATTCTACATGCGACACACAACTTCGTGGTACAACGTGTCAAGGCCATGAATGCAACACACAAAGGTGGTCCCTTAAATCTAGGTTTAATGTGTAAGAAAAATAATACATAGCAGGAAATATAATTGAACAATAAGTTCTAACAGGTTATGCCATGTATCACAGTTTATTTTGCATAAAAAAAATAATGAACAATGCATGAAATATGAGCTAAAATAAGTAAACAGCAAATGGCAAGGTGTCTTGCCTGGTAGGACGCCTGGTGTGGTGCTGTAATAATCAAGGTGGCACGAACTGCGACTTTGGTGCAACAATTATGTAAAGTGCCCTCTGATGGTGGCACGAACAGTTTCATTAGGTCCGAGACGGTCGGGATAGTTAAGGTCGACATAGGATAGTCTAGAATTGGTGAGGGAATAGGAGTAATGGCTTGTTCATGGACAATGATTGATAATAGAAATAATTGCGTAAACAATACTTATACTATTTTGAAAAAATATATTATATTTTATTAGTTAAAATATCTTTTCGTAAATACTTTAAAATAATTTATATATAACAATTTGAAAACTACATTTTAGTCCAAATATTTTTTTGGCTCAAAACTTATATTTTGATTAAGAACTATATAATAATATATATTTAAGGCCAAATTATGTTTGAAAGAAGGCTTAATTGCACTTTGCTACCCTCAACTATTCCGCTTTTTCAACTTGATACCCTAAACTTTTTTTTGTAACAAGTTGATACCCAAAAAAAATTTGGGACGAAAATACCCCTGTTCAAACCTTAAAATTACTCCCCTCCCCCAAACCCCCCCTCCTCCCTCCCCCACTCCGACTACCCCCTCCCTCCCGCTCCGCCTCCCCTCCGGCCACCCCCCTCTCCCGCGCGCAGCCACCCTCCCTACTTCCACCGCAGCCGGCCACCGCGGCAGCAGCAGCCGCCGTCGCAGCAGCAGTAGCCGCCGTAGCAGCCACCGTAGCAGCAGCAGCCGCAGCCGCCGCCGCGACGGTGGCGTCTGAAGCGGGAGGGGGGGTTGGCCGGCGTAGGAGAGGGGGGTGGCCGGAGGGGAGGCGGAGCGGGAGGGTGGGGGTGGCCGGAGGGGGGGAGGGGAGATGGGAAGATGGAAGGGATAAGGGCATTTTAGGGTTTTTTGAAAAATTAGGTATCAAGTTGAAAAAAAAATAGTAGTTGAGGTATCAACTTGTTACAAAAAAAAGTTTAGGGTATCAAGTTGAAAAAGCAGAATAGTTGAGGGTAGCAAAGTGCAATTAAGCCTTGAAAGAAAATAGCTAGAATACTTTAGTAAAATTGTATTTGAAATAATGCAAGAATCTAATTTAGGATAACAATATAAAAATATTAGTAAAACCAATAGATATAATATAGCCATATTAGTATTATAAAACTATATTTTATATAAAATAAAAATGTATTGGTATACCACTATGTTACATAAAATATTAACATTTAGAATTTGTTGAAAGATAAAGTAACAACAGCATTCATATATACATACATTAAATCAGTAAATTAACTTAGTAATAATAATAGTGATTAGTAATAATCATAATAATCATAAAAAATAATAATAATAATAATAATGGTAACAGATGCTAAAAGAAACAATAAAAAAAAAAGCAAAACCAAAAAAAAAAATCAAACAACTCATTAGTTGTCTCTTCTCGCAGAGAGAGAGAGACAGCTCCCAAAAAAAAATAGGAAGGAAGAGAGAGAAGACGAGAGGAAGAGAGGGCGGCATAGAAAGGAGCCCGAGTTTGGGGGCTCGGAAGAGGGGACGGTCGGCTCAGGCAGGCGGAAGAGGAAGGAAGAGGGATGGAGGGACGGTGGCGCGCTCCGGGTCAGCCGGCGCTGGCCGCTGCGGTGGGGCGCCGCGGAGGCACGGAGAAGAGGGAGAGGAAAGGATGTGGGGGAGGAAGAAGCAGGACGGAGATAGGCGGAGGGGAGAAGGAGAAGTCGGTCGGACACGGTGGTGCGACGGCTGAGAAGCACGCACCAGCGGCGGGAGCTAGATCGAGGAAGAGGAGAGAGGAGTGGTCGGGAAGAGGGGCGGAGCTACTGGCGCGGCGGGTTTTCGGCAACGGAGGGGAAGGGGCTCATCTGCGGTCGGGTTATTTTGGTATGGCTGGAGGCTGTCGCCACGCGTGGCGGAGCTGCCCGAGCTCGCGGCCGGCGGCGGTCGGGCGCGACTCAAGAGGGCGTCGGTCGGCGGGCGAAGGTGAGCTTAGGGTGTCACGCCCGAGAAAGAGCAAGTGCCATAAGGAAGCTTCACTTAGGAACTAAAACCAGCAATCAGCACAAGATATAAATAAAAGTAAGAACTGAAAATAAAGAAAATATATCAGGATGATATACGACGAGATAACCATGGAACTATTCAGATAACCAGGTTACAACCCGTAAACCAAACAAGGACCGGGGTTGTAATCCTTCGTCTGAACAGAACTTGGAATTCTCACCATTTATCAGTAAAATAAATACAAGTATTCTGGTCATGCAGTAGTCTAGAACAGGATCAGGACAAGGCTAGACAGGTTAGACTCCATCCAATCACTTCATGGCCAAACAAGACCTACGGCTTGATACTTTAACTAACTAGGGTTATCACAGGCCTAGTTACTAATAAGATGCAGTGAGATTATTCCACAGCCATAAGCCCTGCAGACCATCCAGGTTACCCAGGACGAAAGATTAGGGTTGAATTCAGGTGGGTACATCGTCCAGGAAATGCATGTACCCTTAGGTAGCTTGAAGGGTGCAACACATGACAGTGTACTGGAAATGTGCCCTACTCGACGGCAGGCTACAGATCCCAGGCGTGCCCAGGTAACGGGATTGCCTGTAGCTGGGAAATCTCTTCATGACTAATGTGTTAATCTAGTTATTAACCTTAGTCCATTTCAATAGGTACTCCTGACCGTGGTACTCAGGAGCTCCCTTCCTAGACATGATGCAAGACAGGACTGGTTTATTGTACAAGCACAATCGCCCACGGTGTCCATGTTATTATATAGGTCATGTCATGTCAGGTAGCCGTCGCAACAGCTTATCAGATATATCATGTCAGGTTATCATGTCAAGTGTACTTGTCAGGAGTGTGCCACGACGGGCCACTATCAGGTCATGTTAGTCATGTCAGGAGTGCACCACTACGGGTCACTGTCGTGTTATGCTCAGGTATCATTTCCAAACATATTAAACAAATCCATGATTATCAAGTTCATGACAAAAGGCGTAAGGATATATAATGGACATAAAATATCTAATAAAATATCAATATTCAGGACTATAGAAGAGCCATGCGGCTAAGGCCTATGCGGCCAGGAATGATCATATGCGGCTGGAAGAGAACAGCCCATGCGGCTGAACTAAATACTTGCCGCATGAACTTGTCATGCGGTCAAGTCCAGTGGATAGTGCATGCGGTTTCGAAGCTGACTTGCCGCATGAAAATTCATGCAGTCAAGTGCTATCATGCGGCTCGGAACTGTGCTTCTTCTCCAATATTTCCGAGAAGAAGTACCCCATAAGCCATGGCTTCCAAGCTGCATAACTCTATCATCCGGAGCCCAAATCCGAACTTTCATAGGTCAAAATAGGGTAGAACGAGATTTTCTACAACATGGAACCATCAAAACATAGAAATAACAAGATTAAGTAGATCAAAACCCAAGAAATCCGAAAATAAAATAAATCTAGATCTACAAGAATCTAGCCATGGATAGTGAAAATGCCAAGTACTAAAGTGCTTTAGAATATAGTAAGGAAGAGAATAAAGTAATAAAATTAGAGTTCCTCCATGAAGCAAGTTGCACTTGCCTAGACCTCTCTCTTCTCTCTCTGGTAGGTAAGAAGTAATGAGGAAGAAGAAGATGAGATTAATGAAGAGAGAGAAAAGAATGGGTGAATAAATACAAATGGTGGTGGTAGGTAGGGGGTTCATCCTTGGGTTCATCATGAACCAATAGCAAAACCAAGCCAGGCCGAACCAAGCCAAGAAATAACCAAGCCAAGATGCAAGCTAAACAAGGAATCATGTAATACAGAATAAAATACGTACACGTATTCCAAAAATACGTAATACGAACCACAGGCATTACATAGGGTTAGGTTTTATTTTTTCCTTCTCTTCTCTGGTGTCGTGGTGTGGTGGTTGGCCGAGAGTCGAGGAGGGTCGACGGAGTGACGGTGACGGATTTAGAGTTTTTTTGGTTGTGTCGTGGCGGTTGTGTTGGTGGGGAAGGGTGTGTTGTCGGAGTGGTGGGCGGTCGGCCGGAGTGGCCGACGGCAGAGACGATGGTGGTGATGACTCGCGGTGGTGTTGGCAGGCTGCGGTGGCGATTGAGAGTAGGGGTCGGACTGGGTACGGGCGGCCGGTCGGAAATGGAGACGGCCTGGTGGTGGTGATGGTGGTTCTTGGGTTTACTGGCCGGGGCTGTGTCCATGGCTGTGGTGGTTGCGACGTCGTGGTGATGGTGATCGAAGTAGGGATAGGTCCGTGTTCTGGTCCAATCTAGGGTTAGGGTTTTGATGATGTCGGGGTGTGTCCGACATGACGAGGAATATGTATTTATAATGAAAAATAGTGGAAGAAAAAGATGGACAAGGACACGATGCACTCACGGTTGATTTTGTGGAGAATTTGGAGAATAGAAATACATGGATGAGTACCTGCCTATTTATAGGATGTGGGAATTCCCAATTGGATAGGATTAGGAAAAGATTTAAATCCCTTTTTTTAAAAAATAAATCAAATCCAAATCCTAATCCAAATCCAATTTAAATCTAATTTAAATTACGTCCTTTAGTTTAAAAATAATCAAATAAATCAAATTTCAATTATAGATATTAATTTAATCTATTTAAATAAATCCAAAAATTAAATCAAGATTTAAATGGTCACAATAACTTCCAAATATATTTTTCAAAATACCAATAATAATAATTTCAAAAATAATAAATATTTTTAAATATATTTTTGAATAATAAAATATTAATATTAATAAATCTCAAAAATTATATTTTTATTAAAAATAGACTAGTAAAATATTTAGGAAATATATACGTATGCACATGAATATTATCAATAATTGTTATAAACGAAGGACTTTGTACCAATAAAATAAATAAAATAATGAGCTTGAAATTTTTGGTACGATAGCTAAAATAATTATTATATAAATTATTTTGAAACTATAAAATTAGAAAAAAATATTTTTCTAAAATATGTACGCTCGCACATATTCGCACTCGTCGAGCAAATTCAAAGAATGAAATTTCGCGCATGACGTACAATACGATTACGCGACGTACAATACAAAATAATTTTAAATCAGTATTAAATTTAATAATAAAAAATAGTAAACATTTAGGGATTTTATAATTCTTGATTGTTACAGAGTTCAAGGTGCGATAATCAACACATAATCTTGACATACTATCCTTCTTTTTCACAAGAAGCATCGGGGCTCCCCAAGGTGATCCACTAGCATGAATGAATCCTTTGGTTTTGAGTTCTTCAATCATTTTGTACAAGATCTCCAATTCTGAAGGTGCTATTCTGTAGACTCGCTCTGACATTGGTGCCGTCCCTAGAAGCAAATCAATGGTGAACTTGATCTCTCTCCGGGGGCATGTCTGGAAGCTCTTCGAAAAATATATCAGGAAACTCTTCTACTACTCTGGAAACTGAACTGCTACTGCTATCCGCAAGACTGGTGGAGAAGGTTCTATTTCACCTCTGGAAAATGAAAACTCTGGTTCGTCGGGAATACCAAAATAATCATGCCAATATGGCAGTCTAGTCTTGCGTATTGATCCTTCAACCAATCCATTCCTAGGACCACATCATAATCGGCCATCAAAAATTCTATCAATCTAGCAGAAAACTCTCTACCGCTAACTACGTTTCGACACGAGGAAAAGACTCTATCTACCCCCACAATATCGTTACCAGTAAGTATATTGAGCCTTACTGATAATGACTCGGGCTCTAGTTCTATCCGTGTAACTCCACTTCCCGATTTTTTTGAAAAAAATAAAATCATCTTGATTTTTATAATAGCGATTGATTTATTTGGGTTTCAAAAAGTTAATTTTATTATTTTCATTAGTATTATGGTGATTGATATTTTAGAGGGAAATAAATTGGGAGCAATTTTCCAATTTGAAAAGTTGTTACAACCAACTTGTGGTCCCCTCATTATTTTCCAAAAGTTTTAACTGATTTTTTAACATTTTTATAATTTTTGAAAATGTGGAGGGGTGTTTTATAAAAAATTCAGAGTGGAAGGGGTGTTTTGCAAATAGTTTTTCGGAGGGGTTTTTTTGTAAAAGATCCATCCATCTCTTTAAAACTGAAGAGAGAGAGAGAGAGAGTGAGATCGTTCATTTATTTTTTTCTTTTCCTCTGCTATTCTTCTCGTCCCTAATTCCTTCTGATCCAAACCCTAATCGACGACGAGCGGCGATTTCCGGTGACAACGACGACGGTCGTTCCTTCCGACAGTAGCACTCATCTGCTCCTTGGCGGACGCCGAGTCGTCCATCCTCTCCGATGACGGCACGGTTCACTTCTTCGACCGGCGACTTCATCTCTCCGGCTTCGACTCCGGTGGCGACGAGTGGTCGAGCCACTCCGGTGATGGCTGTGGTTTCCACGACGGTGATGGTGGTGGTTTCCACGACGATGACGGCGATGGCGGCCGACCCTCCACGACGGATAGCGATGGCAACGGCGAATAATCTCAGCGGCGTTCGTTCTCTGGCGTAGCGAGGCCAGCGACCCTCCCTCCTAGCGACGACCAACGGGTCGTCCCCTCCAGCACCGGTGATGAGTCGATCTGTTACTCCGACGGTCGTCCCCATCGTCAGCAACGGCGAGTGGACTCTAATCTCGGCGGTGAGTTCTCTTCTCTTGTTTCTATTTTGGATATGTTTTGATCCGATCGATCAATTGGATCGATCAATTTGCGATTGTGGCTCTTCAATAGAATTTTCTGTGTGGATTTGAATTCTTTTCTTGTTTTCTTCCTTGCTCTGGAACTACTCGAGACAATGCTCTGGTGAAACTGGGATACAAGCTGTCACGACCCGCTCCCGAATAATCGGATACGAGTCGGACACGCCCAGCCTTCATTGTTAGACACAATGAAGTAAGCTGTACCAAGCTAGGGAAACTAACCAGATAAACATGAAAGTATAGAATCACAGCAACTATATAATGTGTCCCAACCAGAAAAGAAATACAATATCTGAATTTATTACAATCAACTATAAGAGTCTGCTAGTCTCAATACATGGAAAGATAAATGGAAACTAAATGCAGTACTAGGCCTCTGCAGCCTCTAGGTCACAAGCAGCTCCAGCTGGCTCAGGGAAAGCAGTGTCCTGTCCATAGTATGTGTCACACAAAGCCTCCATCTCACCTATCATAACATATCCAGTCAGGAGCGGAGCAAGTACAATTCTAGGTAATGAACAAGACATCATGAAATGAAAGTATAAGGGAACATGGAAAGTACAGGAAAATACAAGTGAATAAGTACATGAAGAACAGGATAAAGTACATGAAGAACATGAATGTAAGAACATGAAAGAACATGATATGTAAGCACCTGAAAGAACATGATATCACAGGAAATAAGTACAAGGTAATCTCCTGAACATATGTGTAATGCATTTGAAATATAACTAAATATGTGACCGGCTAGGGTAAGAACCTGAAAGCACCTGAAAGCACATGAATGGTGACTTAGGACCCGCGTGCACGATGCGGGGTCTAAGCTAAAACATACCTGAGTTGATACTTGGGATTGGTCACATAGATAGTATATTTCCCCTCCCCAGATACAAGTAATAAGCACAAGAGAACAAGAGTACCAGAAAGAACATGACGTGTTGCAATTGTGTCACTCAAGGAAGTACAGGGAAAATAATGTAAAGCACAAAACCGTAGAGTGTACTTGCCTGGCTCCAGCAATATGGTAGGCAATCTAGCTGGATGTTCTCCTGTTAACAATAGTGATGTACAGTTGGTTAATAAACTATGCTAGTTGCTTCTAGGTTAATTAAAGTTAAGAACTAAATCTTTATCTTGATTCTGCCCAAATAAGATAGTCTTATTTGGAGGTTCACAAGTTACATTACACTAGTTTTAATTACTAACTTCTTGTTCTCTTGGGAAAATCAAATGCTAAACACAACCCTTGGTTTTACGTGTTTAACACTAAGAGTTTCTATAAGTTTATAATTCAAAAACTCATTATATATATAGAGTTAGCATTTGCAACTTTTCATATATATAAAAGTGGTTTGTTTTATAAACTTGGTTTTAAAAGTTATTTAAGTAAAGAGTTAACTAATCAGTAGTAATTAAGGAAAGTTAACTAATTGTTTTAGTTATAAAATTGGTTCTAAGAGGATGTTTCCATCAACTCACAATAAATGGGAAAAACATTTATTATTTATAAAAATAAACTACAGACAGTCCTGCCCAAAGGCAAAGTTCAATGGCTGGCCCACAACCACTCGGCCCACTTACCCAACAGTCTGCCACCCGGTCCAACCCAATACCAAAGATCAGTTCAGACCCGACTATCTAACCAGCCCAACTATAACTATACAGCATATAAGCCCGGCCCAACACAGCCCAGCCAAACCAGCCCATCAATTATTAATTACAGTCATCCAGCTATAATTAAATAATATTACAACACATTCAGTATGGCCCAGCCCATACTAACAGCCCACAAAAGAATATACAAAATAAGCCCACTGAATAAACACCAACCGGCCCAACAAACAAATAGCCGCAAACTGCCAAAGTCCACCGCCGGTCAGGCCCATAATCTAAGGCCAGTCACGTCAGGGTCAAGTCACATCATCTCCTTGGTGTCCAACACGCACGTCGGACACGGGAAAGAGGACACGGCTACAGCAAGGTCCATCAAAGTTCTAGCCACGAGTCCGCGCCACTTCGTATCCGACACGAACATCGGATACGAACAGGTAGGTACAGCCACAGTCCAGTCGGGACAGAGGTCCAACAGTCAGAAGATCCCCAGCAACAAATAACAGAAAAGAGAAAGAAGAAATCATCAATTAAAATATATAAAATATGCATGCAGTGTCGGACACGAGAGTGTCTGACTATGAGATCTCAGTTCAAAAAAAAAAAGAAAGGATTCCGAACATCAGATCTTCCCCAAAAATCCACACAGAAATGGATAAGGAAACATTCCAAAAACAAACCCATCCCTGACCTAACGAACCGAGCAACCCTAGAGTCACCACTGGGTTTGTTAGGTCTAGGCCAACCGACAGCATGCAAGTAAAAGAAACAGATCCACTGGATCCTCCACAGGAAACACCATCGAAAACCCACACTCAATCAGATCTGGAACCACTACCAGATCTGGAGTAAAAACCAACAGAAATAACATCACAACCACAGAAATAGTCACAGATCAACTTGATCTCAAAGAATCAACTAAAGAACATCATAGATCTAACATGCAAACCAAAATAACCACATGCAAGGGTCGATCTACAAGATCGGACCACAGAAACCCTAGATCCATCGGATCTGAACAGTTAGAACTGTTCGAAGAGAAAGAGAACATCACTGATCTCACACAAACCCAGCTAAACCCTAGATCTCGTCACCGATCAAAGGATCTCAGAGTCTAGGCCATAGATCTGCCATAGATCTGACCAACAGTAGAGATTAGGGTTAGAGTTAGGGTTTACCCTCTGGAAGTCGAAGCCCAAAGCTCGTCGAGGAAGAAGGAAGGAAGAAGACGAAGAGACAACGAGCTCAAGCTTCCAGAGTCGCCGCCGTCAGAGCCATCATCGCCGAAGCCACCACCAGCGCCATCGAGGAAGTCGCTTCGCTCAGGATGGAAGTCGCCGCTCAGAGTGTCGCCATCAGAGTCGCCGTCATCATCAAGGTCGTCGTCGCCATCAGAGTCGCCGTCGAAGTCGCCGGAGAAGAACGCTCGAGAACGGCGGAGTTCTCGAAGGGTCGGCGGGGAACTCGAGAGTCGGTGGAGGAATCGAGAGAAGTCGGTGGAAAAATAAATGCCGCACTCTCTCTCTTCTCGAACCGTCGTATAAAAAAATGAATTAAAAATGGAAATTTTGTAAATAAGCCCCCCCGCAATTGGCACATTAACAAAAACCCCCCCTTCCTTTTCGTATTTACCCGCAACTAAAATTTAATAGGGAAATTTACAATTTAACCCTCTGCCTTTTCATATTTACATAAATTATTTAAAAACAGTTTTTAAAATAAGAAAAACAATATAAAAGTTGTTACAACAATTTCAAATTGTAAAATTGTCTAATATTTAATTCATTAAAAATGTTTCCAAATTAATAATAAGTATAGAAAACGAATTTTATTTTTATTTAAGAAAACTGGAAAGTGGAGTTACAAATTATCTCCCCCTCAAAAAAAATTTCGTCTTCGAAATTCGAAGGACAACAAAACAATCAAGGCAAAAACACAAGGAAAATTCAAGCTCAAGCCATTTATTGTATTTAAAGGTTTCAATTATCAAAATACAATTAGGCAAACAAAGTGGGATCTCTCTCTCGCATCTCATCCTCGCCCTCCCATGTGGACTCTCCGGAGAGTGGTGTCTCCACATGACGCGGACAAGAGGAATGGTCTGGTTCCGCAGTCGCTTCTCCCTCCGGTCGAGGATCTCTACTGGCTGCTCCTCGTAAGTCAATCTCGGGCCCACCTCCAGCTCTGAATAGTCCACCACATGGCTCGGATCTGGAATGTATCGTCGAAGCTGAGATACGTGAAAAATATCGTGCACTCCCTCTAACCTAGCTGGAAGCGCTAGTCGGTACGCCACCTCGCCAATCCGTGCTGTCACGTCGAATGGTCCAATGAATCTCGGACTGAGCTTCCCGCCTCTGCCAAAATGAATGGTGCCTCTGATCGGCGAGATTCTTCAGGAACACTCTGCTTCTAACTGCTAACTCCAGTGACCATCTGCTGTTGTCCGCTTAGTGCTTTTGTCGATCCATGACGCTATAAGCCTTGAGTCCAAGTATACACAAGAAGTTTGGGATATCATGCTTTGACAAGGATCGAGGATCAAATAGTCACGAAGTGGAAGGAATTCCAATTACAACTAAGAGGAGCAAAATCATGAAGACACAATTATTAAGTACGATCAAAAATCGATATATTAACACAGGTAGACAAGAACAAGATAGAAAATCATGGTCAGATAGACATGACTTAAGATCGAAGTTTGGACAACCCACAACGAAGTACAGAATCACAATCTGGTAATATATAATTTTGAGGAATTCAATGGTCTAACGATAAAATGCTAGAAGAAATTTTTACCAAGGGTTGATTGAGGAGACGTACGCAATACTCAGGAGATACATTATCAAATCAGGATGAACGTGCAAGGGTTTGTGATTCTCGAAACCAATAATTATATGAAAATGGAATATAGTTTCTATGGTATCCGGAAACATATAGATATTTGAAATCACTTTACTTAGAATCCCTGCCCCGCCAGTGCATGTATGGCTGCAGTGAATTTTCGGTTCCATGACTTAAATAACAATATGTTACCGAATAACATATCAACTTTATTCATTTTCAAATAATTATCGACGAAGCAACTCAAGAGATCTAAATATGAAGAGTTTAGGACAAAGTCTCAATAATACCCGAAACCTATGAATGTCTGAAATCACTTCAACTTAAAGTTCCTGCCTCGCCAGTGCGCTACTGGCTGCAGTGAACCCTCAGTCTCCATAATCCAGCTAATGGCTGCAGCGCGCAACTGTCATGCCATAGTAGGTCATCGAATAGCCTCTTGACTTAATTCCTAGGAATTTCAAAGAGTTTCAAGGAATTTAAATGAATTTCAATAGTCCAAGTCACGGAAATGGTGAAGTTACCTGACTGTTAGATTACATGAGTTTATTAGGTACTAAAAATGACAAGGGATCCAATCAGTGAGTACAAAAGGGCAGCCAGGGAGATTTAAAATTCAGACATGACAAAGTTTCAAATTATGACGGAATATCAACTGATATCGAAAATGGTAACAAGATTCCACATATGGGACGTTATCCCGAAAGGATAACGGAGTCTCGAAGGACGAACTGAGGCAAGGTATCAGATAGAAGACAAGTTTCAAAAATAAGAAATAAAATCCCGTACTGGAAACGAGTTTCAATAAAATCTCGAATAACAATGAAAACTTGAATAGAAAACGAAATCTCCAATAAAGTACACAATGGAAAATAGAAAATCAAGTATCAACAAAGTCGTGAATAAGGAACAAATTCTCGAATAGAAAATCTCAATGAGGAGACAAGATTTGGAATAGGGAACACAGTCTCAACGAGTCGCGAGTAGGAACTGAAATTCAAAGTCCGGTAAATCTTGGATGGGAGGCAAAATCACGAACAAAACAAAGTCTCGAAATAGGAAACATGATCTTAAATTTTCGAATGGAATCAAGTTATGAATAGGAAAAAAGAATCAATGGGTGAGTAAAACAATATTCATGAAACAAGCGATACTTCAAATAGGGAACAAGATCGAAGCAAGGTTGTGAACAGAATAATTTCCAAGTAGAAACAAGCCACGTAGGAAACGAATCTCACATAGGGAACAGGTCGAAACCGAAGTTTTCAAACGATGTCTTGAATGGTGAATAGAAACAAGTACTGAATAAAATCAAATTCCAACTATCCCAAAATAGAAAACTGAACTTCGGAAAGAAACAAAATTTACAAATTGTAACTAGTCCTGAATAGGAAACAAAATTCCTGAGTAGAATCTCGAAAAGAGCAAGGTTACGAAGAATGGATTGGAGGAGTACCAATCAACGAATAGGAAACAATATCTCGAGTTAAGTTTCGAATACCAACCAAGATTCCAAAATAGAAAACAAGAAGTTCCCAGAAATGGTCTAGATGCTAAAAGAAATTTAAGAAAAACTAGGCTGTTAATCAAGATACATGGTTTTTCCAACCATGCAAAAATCTTCAGTCTTTAGTCTGTCTTCAGTATTCCTCCGGAACGGAAATCTTTTTAACCTCCTTCAATTGTCCTGGCGTAGGTTGATCCCTGCGGTAGTACTCCATGTGGTTGCTGATTCTGAAAAGGTGGTTCTCTTTTGCTGTAGTCTGATGCTCCTCGCGCTTGTTCTCGGGCAATGTGATCAACGTTCTTCAGCAATCCATGATTTGGTGGGCAGTCGATCCGTAGAACAAGCATAAACTCTATCTTTTGCGGCACTCTTCATAGTGGCATCCCGAGAGGTGGCAGTAATTGTAAATGATCGTCGGCTGGATCTGAATCTGGATCTCCCGCTGAGGCTGAAGTGCAGGGCTCTGGTAGGAATATATGACTGCTGGCGTGCTGGCTGTTGAGATCTGCTCCTGATGATGCGACTGGTGGTGCGATCAAAGAAACGCCGACTGAGTGTTACGATGTTTTGCGGATCCAAGCTAGTTATTGCCTTCGTCATAAGTCTTCATGTCCCTCATGTGCTTCAGCTTTCCGTCTCATTCCATTGTCTGCGCTACATTCTGAATCTCCAGGCTGGTGGCTCTAATCTTCATAGAAGTCGGATCCTCACATGCTGAGATGATCTTCAGTGGCGGCTTCAGGTACTCGATCGGCTCTCTGGTGCAAGATATGCGCTCGGTGTCGGAAAAGTCCAAGTGTCTGAGCGTCTGGAAATCAGAAGTCCTTCCTGGCTCGGAGAGTGTATCCACAAGTCTGACTTGGAAAGGGTGGCTTGCTTCCTCTGGTTGTCAAGGGACTCTTCAGACATCTCCGTCAATTACGTACTACCCATGGGGATAGTAGAGTGATAGAAGGTAGTGGAAGTTCGGAAACGTCAAGTGCAGGTGAATTGACAGTTCTGATGTTGCATGCTTTTGAACTATCTGCAAAACAGAAAACTGTTAAAATAAACTAGACCTACATACAACAAGTGTTTATAGAATATTAAAATACCTGATACACCTGATATACCTGATATACCCTTATTTCCCGATTTTCCTATGCTGTGGTCAAGTTTCCCTAGTGTAAATCAAGTCCCCCAATAGTACACTAAGTCCTAGGTACCATTAGGATGGACCTGCATGGGCCACCACTAAAAACATGTCACAACCCGCTCCCGAATAATCGGATACGAGTCGGACACGCCCAGCCTTCATTGTTAGACACAATGAAGTAAGCTGTACCAAGCTAGGGAAACTAACCAGATAAACATGAAAGTATAGAATCACAGCAACTATATAATGTGTCCCAACCAGAAAAGAAATACAATATCTGAATTTATTACAATCAACTATAAGAGTCTGCTAGTCTCAATACATGGAAAGATAAATGGAAACTAAATGCAGTACTAGGCCTCTGCAGCCTCTAGGTCACAAGCAGCTCCAGCTGGCTCAGGGAAAGCAGTGTCCTGTCCATAGTATGTGTCACACAAAGCCTCCATCTCACCTATCATAACATATCCAGTCAGGAGCGGAGCAAGTACAATTCTAGGTAATGAACAAGACATCATGAAATGAAAGTATAAGGGAACATGGAAAGTACAGGAAAATACAAGTGAATAAGTACATGAAGAACAGGATAAAGTACATGAAGAACATGAATGTAAGAACATGAAAGAACATGATATGTAAGCACCTGAAAGAACATGATATCACAGGAAATAAGTACAAGGTAATCTCCTGAACATATGTGTAATACATTTGAAATATAACTAAATATGTGACCGGCTAGGGTAAGAACCTGAAAGCACCTGAAAGCACATGAATGGTGACTTAGGACCCGCGTGCACGATGCGGGGTCTAAGCTAAAACACACCTGAGTTGATACTTGGGATTGGTCACATAGATAGTATATTTCCCCTCCCCAGATACAAGTAATAAGCACAAGAGAACAAGAGTACCAGAAAGAACATGACGTGTTGCAATTGTGTCACTCAAGGAAGTACAGGGAAAATAATGTAAAGCACAAAACCGTAGAGTGTACTTGCCTGGCTCCAGCAATATGGTAGGCAATCTAGCTGGATGTTCTCCTGTTAACAATAGTGATGTACAGTTGGTTAATAAACTATGCTAGTTGCTTCTAGGTTAATTAAAGTTAAGAACTAAATCTTTATCTTGATTCTGTCCAAATAAGATAGTCTTATTTGGAGGTTCACAAGTTACATTACACTAGTTTTAATTACTAACTTCTTGTTCTCTTGGGAAAATCAAATGCTAAACACAACCCTTGGTTTTACGTGTTTAACACTAAGAGTTTCTATAAGTTTATAATTCAAAAACTCATTATATATATAGAGTTAGCATTTGCAACTTTTCATATATATAAAAGTGGTTTGTTTTATAAACTTGGTTTTAAAAGTTATTTAAGTAAAGAGTTAACTAATCAGTAGTAATTAAGGAAAGTTAACTAATTATTTTAGTTATAAAATTGGTTCTAAGAGGATGTTTCCATCAACTCACAATAAATGGGAAAAACATTTATTATTTATAAAAATAAACTACAGACAGTCCTGCCCAAAGGCAAAGTTCAATGGCTGGCCCACAACCACTCGGCCCACTTACCCAACAGTCTGCCACCCGGTCCAACCCAATACCAAGGATCAGTTCAGACCCGACTATCTAACCAGCCCAACTATAACTATACAGCATATAAGCCCGGCCCAACACAGCCCAGCCAAACCAGCCCATCAATTATTAATTACAGTCATCCAGCTATAATTAAATAATATTACAACACATTCAGTATGGCCCAGCCCATACTAACAGCCCACAAAAGAATATACAAAATAAGCCCACTGAATAAACACCAACCGGCCCAACAAACAAATAGCCGCAAACTGCCAAAGTCCACCGCCGGTCAGGCCCATAATCTAAGGCCAGTCACGTCAGGGTCAAGTCACATCATCTCCTTGGTGTCCAACACGTACGTCGGACACGGGAAAGAGGACACGGCTACAGCAAGGTCCATCAAAGTTCTAGCCACGAGTCCGCGCCACTTCGTATCCGACACGAACATCGGATACGAACAGGTAGGTACAGCCACAGTCCAGTCGGGACAGAGGTCCAACAGTCAGAAGATCCCCAGCAACAAATAACAGAAAAGAGAAAGAAGAAATCATCAATTAAAATATATAAAATATGCATGCAGTGTCGGACACGAGAGTGTCTGACTATGAGATCTCAGTTCAAAAAAAAAAAAAAAGGATTCCGAACATCAGATCTTCCCCAAAAATCCACACAGAAATGGATAAGGAAACATTCCAAAAACAAACCCATCCCTGACCTAACGAACCGAGCAACCCTAGAGTCACCACTGGGTTTGTTAGGTCTAGGCCAACCGACAGCATGCAAGTAAAAGAAACAGATCCACTGGATCCTCCACAGGAAACACCATCGAAAACCCACACTCAATCAGATCTGGAACCACTACCAGATCTGGAGTAAAAACCAACAGAAATAACATCACAACCACAGAAATAGTCACAGATCAACTTGATCTCAAAGAATCAACTAAAGAACATCATAGATCTAACATGCAAACCAAAATAACCACATGCAAGGGTCGATCTACAAGATCGGACCACAGAAACCCTAGATCCATCGGATCTGAACAGTTAGAACTGTTCGAAGAGAAAGAGAACATCACTGATCTCACACAAACCCAGCTAAACCCTAGATCTCGTCACCGATCAAAGAATCTCAGAGTCTAGGCCATAGATCTGCCATAGATCTGACCAACAGTAGAGATTAGGGTTAGAGTTAGGGTTTACCCTCTGGAAGTCGAAGCCCAAAGCTCATCGAGGAAGAAGGAAGGAAGAAGACGAAGAGACAACGAGCTCAAGCTTCCAGAGTCGCCGCCGTCAGAGCCATCATCGCCGAAGCCACCACCAGCGCCATCGAGGAAGTCGCTTCGCTCAGGATGGAAGTCGCCGCTCAGAGTGTCGCCATCAGAGTCGCCGTCATCATCAAGGTCGTCGTCGCCATCAGAGTCGCCGTCGAAGTCGCCGGAGAAGAACGCTCGAGAACGGCGGAGTTCTCGAAGGGTCGGCGGGGAACTCGAGAGTCGGTGGAGGAATCGAGAGAAGTCGGTGGAAAAATAAATGCCGCACTCTCTCTCTTCTCGAACCGTCGTATAAAAAAACGAATTAAAAATGGAAATTTTGCAAATAAGCCCCCCCGCAATTGGCACATTAACAAAAACCCCCCCTTCCTTTTCGTATTTACCCGCAACTAAAATTTAATAGAGAAATTTACAATTTAACCCTCTGCCTTTTCATATTTACATAAATTATTTAAAAACAGTTTTTAAAATAAGAAAAATAATATAAAAGTTGTTACAACAATTTCAAATTGTAAAATTGTCTAATATTTAATTCATTAAAAATGTTTCCAAATTAATAATAAGTATAGAAAACGAATTTTATTTTTATTTAAGAAAACTGGAAAGTGGAGTTACACAAGCTGTGTCCGGGACGTGAGCTCGTGTCCTCATTCTAGATGGATTTTTCCGTTCTGGTTGGCATTTTCGACCACGGCTGGTTCATAGCTCGCGACCAACACCGTAATGTCTGCTCTGGAAATTCATCTTGTTGCAGTATTGTGTCACTCCATGGTCAACATTGGGACACGAAAGATTCGTGTCTGACTCGTGAATCTCGTATCCGCAACTCTGAGTGAACCCCTTCAGGTAAATCTCTTCTTCCCTGATATTTATTAAGTTTATTTCAAATTTAAGGTGATGTTGGCGTGTTCCGTGGTGTATCCAAGTGCTGTGTGTCTATGGATGCTAGTCAATGGTGTGGTTGTGTCAGCCGTAGCGAAGTTCGTGTGTGTGTGACCAAGACTTGTTCGTGTCCAAGGGTGATTGTGTTCGTGTGTACCACTCGGTTATGTACAATCCTGTAGCCGTATCCAAGTGCTGTCAAGAACATGAGTACATACCAGGGATGGGTTATAGATGGAGGGACTATCATTTGGGAATCTATGAGCTTTGATTGTAATTTTCTTTATAAATTAATCTGTGATTTGTATGTTGATTTCATTTGATTGTATATTCTTTCATTGATTTAAATACTTTCATTAGTTGTATAATCTTCATTGGCTTTGAGTATTTCTTCTTCTTGAATGCCTTCTGATTTTTTAGATCGGTTTGTGTGGTTGTTTGTAGCATTAGACTGTCTGGGATGAGTAGTAGCTATTGAGTTTAGTATTGGCCAAGCCAGGTTGTGTTGGAGTAGAGTGTCGTGTGCGTGCCAAGCCGTGTTGTGTGTGTATCCAGGTGCTGATCGAATGCGTGTCTGGGATGGGGAACTATAGTTGCGTGACTAAAAATTTGAGTCTGTTAACTTTGATTGTATATTCTTTCATTTAATTTGTATATACCTTCTTTGAATTGTAATCCTTTCTTAGCTTTCAAATGTTTTGTATATGAATAGGACCTTAGGAGAGTGCAGGTTTTCATTTGAATTCAAATTGAGTTCAACAAGGGTTGGTTAGTTATAGCAGATTATATGTATGGTTACATGTCTGTAGTGCATTGCATTTTTATACACTTATAGAGAGTTTTGATCTCAAGTTTCAATCCTGGCCATAACTAAAGGATTTGGAGAGAACTGCAATGTGTGTGAATTCTTGTTGGGAGGTTAGTTATTGCAGGAAATTCTTGGTCTCTTTGAATGTTGAGTTGGGAGGGCAGTGTTATAGCTTACAGATGATGGGACTCATTTTATTGTTGGTTAATACTGTGTGTGTGTTTTGAGTAGCCAGCAATGGTGGGTTGAAGAACTTGATTTGGATAAAGTGATCTTTGAAGGGTTTTATGTCGTGTACACTTCGTTGTTGAAGGTTGTGTCCCTGTACTCTGTCTTAAATTGAATTTCCGAATTGGGAAGAGGGGTGGCAGTTATATATATATCTACATATATATATGATGGTTAAGCTAGAAGTCTTTTACTTTTATTAAATGTGTTAACTCCTATTATTTAGATGGTAAGATTATTTAATATTGTTACCCTTTTAGATATCAGATTCTGTCAAGATTAGTAACATGTTTAAAAGTTGTTTTAATAAGAGACTCTTTTGGTTAATACTATTTTATATAAAGAGCTATCTTAGCCTAAGCTTTAGCTTCTTAAAATAGTAAATGATGACTTGATAATTAATTAGGTTATTTTAGTTAATCCTAAATAGCTAGTATAGTTTTAGAAATTAATCAACTTGTATCAAATATTACTCAGGAGGACATCCAGTTCCACTGACTACCCGTACCTTCATGGAGCAAGGCAAGTACTTTTCTACGGTTTTGTGCATTTACATTCCTGTACTCTTTCTTGTGACACGTCATGGCACGATATCATGTACTCCTGTATTCCTGTACCCTTGTTCTTGTACTTATTAGTGTCGGGTGGGGAAATACACTAGCCATGTGACCAATCCCGGTTACTATATATTCCTGTGCCTAGCTTAGGTCTCGCACTGTACACGCGGGTCCTAAGTCGTACCATATTCATGTACTCCTGTACATGTTCTCACCCCAGCCGGTCACATGGACTAGATGTATTTCGATATTGTGCACTTGTCATGTATGGTACTTCAGGATTATAGTTTCATTTCTGTACTTTACATGTTCCTATACTTTACATTCTTGTACTTTATTACCTGTACTTACATTTATGTACCTTCATGATCTTTTCCTGTACTTTATAGTTCATGTTCCCTTGTACTCATTTTCATATCATGTTCTTGTTCATTACCTAGAACTGTGCTTTGCTCCGCTCCTGAATAGGATATGTTGCAGGTATGCTTGCAGGACATTGATCTACTCTATGGGCCAGAGCCCAGGATTTAGCTGAGCAGGATGAGGCTTAGCTTGAGGCTTCAGGTTTAGATTACTTAGCTTTACTTTGAAATATTGACTTTAGAGTTCATAGCACTTTTCATTCCTGTTGATTCTGGTACATTATGATATCTGGATTTGTGGATTATGGTGATCATTCTGGGATACGTTTTTAGATGCTGTGATTCTATACTTTCATGTTTATCTGGTTAGTTTTCCCTAGCTTGGTACAGCTTACTTCGTCGTATCTAACGACGAAGGCTGGGCGTGTCCGACTCGTGTCCGATTATTCGGGAGCGGGTCGTGACATGTTTTTAGTGGTGGCCCATGCAGGTCCATCCTAATGGTACCTAGGACTTAGCGTACTATTGGGGGACTTGATTTACATTAGGGAAACTTGATCACAGCACAGGAAAATCGAAAAATAATGGTATATCAGGTATATCAGGTATATTGATATTCTATAAACACTTGTTGTATTTAGGTCTAGGTTATTTTAACAGTTTTCTGTTTTTTCAGATAGATCAAAAGCACGCGACACCGGGACAGTCGATCCACCTACACTTGAAGGTTTCGAGCTTCCACTACCTTCTATCGCCACTACTATCCCCATGGGTAGTACGTAGTTGACGAAGACGTTTCAAGAGTTCTTTGACACCAGCAGGCCGTCCTTTTCCAATCCAGACTTGCAAATGCATTTCCCGAGTTAGAAAGGACTTTCAGACTATCAGACCTTGGACTTCTCCGACACCGAGCGCATATCTTGCACCGAGGAGCAGATCGAAAACCTGGAGCTGCCACTGAAGATCTCATCGACTAGGAGCGTCATCAGACTCAGACAGTGTTTCTTCAATCGCATCATTAGATTCAGACAATGACCAATTGTGCTTTTTGCCGCCATCCAGGACATCGCTTCGAGGAGTGCCGCAAAAGACGGAGGCTATGCCTGCACTGCAGATCGCCTACCCACCAAGTCAAGAACTGCCGGAGGCCACTGATCATACTGCCGAGAACAAGCGCGAGGAGCATCAGACTACAGCAAAAAGGGAACCACCTTCTCAGAATCAGCAAACACATCGAGCACTACTGCAAGGATCAGCCTATATCAGGACAGCTGAAGAAATTGAAGTGATTCCAGTCCCGGAGAAACGCTGAAGATAGATTGAAGACAGAAGATTTCTTTTGCATGGTTGGGAAAACCATGTATCTGATTAGCAATCCAGCCTCTCTTTAAAATCCTCTTAGCACCTAGATCATTTCTTCAAAACTTCTTGCTTTTATTTTGGAACCTTGATTGATGTTCGAAACTTATTTCAAGATATTGTTTCATATTCGACAAACTTGTTTCAGACCCACAATTCAATATTTGTTTGAAATCCATTGTTCGATACCGTTTGCACATTCATTCATGACCTTGTTTCCTAGTGATGGCTCCTATTTGTAAATTTTATTTTTATCAAACTTCGTGTTAAATAAGATTTAATTCCTACTCGTTTATTGATATTCTGTTCGCTAATCGAACTTGTACTATTCCAGAATTATTCCTACTTGAAATATCATTCTGAAACCTTGTTTGAACCTTCGCTTCTATTGATGCTTGTTTGAGATTCTATTTCCTATTATCGATTTTATTCGAGACTTGTTGCTATTAAGAGTCGCTTGTTTACAATCCAATACCTTGTCTCCTATTAGAACCTGTTTCTAGTCACTATTCTAAACCTTGTTTTCTCGTTAAGATTTTCTATTTCGAGATTTTAGTTCCTAAATACGACCTTGTTGATACTTGATTTTTCACTGTATACCTTATTGGAGAATTCGTTTCAATTCAAGCTTGCTCGAGATTTCATTTTTATTCGAGATTTTATTGAAACTTGTTTCTAGTGCAAAATTTTATTTCTTATTTTGAAACTTGTCTTCTATCTGATACCTTGCCTCAGTTCATCCTTCGGGACTCTGTTATCCTTTCGGGATAACGTCCCATATATGGAATCTTGTTACCATTCCAGATATCAGTTGATATTTCGTCATAATTTGAAACTTCGCCCTATCTAAAAATTTAAATCTCCCTGGTTGCCCTTTTGTACTCACCGATGGGATCCCTTGTCGTCTCTTAGTACCTAATAAATTCTTGTATTCTTATAGTCAGATAACTTCACCATTTCCGTGACTTGGACTACTGAAACTCATTTTGAACTCCTTGAAACTCTTTTGAAATTCCTAGGGATAAAGTCGAAAGGCTATTCGATGACCTACTATGGCATGACAGTTGCGCGCTGCAGCCATTAGCTGGATTATGGAGACTGAGGGTTCACTGCAGCCAGTAGCGCACTGGCGAGGCAGGAACTTTAAGTTGAAGTGATTTCAGACAATCATAGGTTTTCGAGTACTGTCGAGACTTGTCATATTCTTCATACCTTGATCTCTTGGGTTGCTTCGTCAATGACTGTTGGAAATGGATAAGGTTGGCAGATTATTCGGTGACATATTGTTATTTAAGTCACGGAGCCGAAAGTCCACTGCAGTCAGATGTATACTGGCGGGGTAGGGATTCTAGGCAAAGTGATTTTAAATAGCTATATGTTCCCGGACACCATGGAAACTATATCCCTTTTTATATGATTATTGGTTTTCGAGAATCACAGATCAATGCACGTTCATCCTGATTTGATACTGTATCTTCTGAGTATCTCGTACGTTTTCTCAATCAACCCATGCTAACTTTCCTTTAGTATTTTATCATTAGATCATTGAATTCCTCAAAATTATACATTGCCAGAGTTTGATTCCATACTTCGTTTGTGTCTTGTCTAAACTTCGGTCTTAAATCATGATTATCTGATCATGATTTTCCTATCTTGTCCTAGCCCACTTGTGTTAAAATATCGATTTTTTTTCACTCGTACTTAATAGTTATGTCTTCATGATTTTGCTCCTCTAAGTTGAAATTGAAACTACATTCTATCTCGTACCTATTTGACTCTTAATCATTGTTAGATCGTGTTATTCCAACTTCTTGTGTGTAATTATAGTACTTGGTCTCAAGGCTCAAGGCGTCGCAGAGTTGCACAGGATCGGCAGAAGCACTGGGCAGACAGCAGCAGACGACCACTGGAGTTCACAGTTGGAAGCAGAGTGTTCCTGAAGATCTTGCCGACCAGAGGTGTCATTCTCTTTGGCAGAGGCAGGAAGCTCAGTCCAAGATTCATCGGACCTTTCGACGTGACGGCACGGATTGGCGAGGTGGCATATCGACTAGCGCTTCCAGCTAGATTGGAGGGAGTGCACGATGTTTTCCACGTGTCCCAGCTTCGACACTACATTCCAGATCCAAGTCATGTGGTGGACTATTAAGAGCTAGAGGTGGATCCGAGATTGACTTACGAGGAGCAACCAGTGGAAATCCTTGATCGGAGGGAGAAGCGTTTACGGAACCAGACTATTCCACTTGTCCACGTCAGGTGGAGACACCACTCTCCGGGAGAGTCAACATGGGAGCACGAGGACGAGATGCGGGAGCGCTATTCCAGTTGCTTGTATGAGTGTACCTTGATATTGAGAATTTTAAATACAATAAATAAATTGTGTTGAACCTTCTTGAGATTTGCTTTGAGTTTGTTTTGTTGCATCTCGAATTTCGAGGATGAAATTATTTTTAAGGGGGGGAGATTTGTAACTCCACTTCCCGATTTTTTTGAAAAAAATAAAATCATCTTGATTTTTATAATAGCGATTGATTTATTTGGGTTTCAAAAAGTTAATTTTATTATTTTCATTAGTATTATGGTGATTGATATTTTAGAGGGAAATAAATTGGGAGCAATTTTCAAATTTGAAAAGTTGTTACAACCAACTTGTGGTCCCCTCATTATTTTCCAAAAGTTTTAACTGATGTTTTAACATTTTTATAATTTTTGAAAAGGTGGAGGGTTGTTTTATAAAAAATTCAGAGTGGAAGGGGTGTTTTGCAAATAGTTTTTCGGAGGGGTTTTTTTGTAAAAGATCCATCCATCTCTTTAAAACTGAAGAGAGAGAGAGAGAGAGTGAGATCGTTCATTTATTTTTTTTCTTTTCCTCTGCTATTCTTCTCGTCCCCAATTCCTTCTGATCCAAACCCTAATCGACGACGAGCGGCGATTTCCGGTGACAACGACGACGGTCGTTCCTTCCGACAGTAGCACTCATCTGCTCCTTGGCGGACGCCGAGTCGTCCATCCTCTCCGATGACGGCACGGTTCACTTCTTCGACCGACGACTTCATCTCTCCGGCTTCGACTCCGACGGCGACGAGTGGTCGAGCCACTCCGGTGATGGCTGTGGTTTCCACGACGGTGATGGTGGTGGTTTCCACGATGATGACGGCGATGGCGGCCGACCCTCCACGACGGATAGCGATGGCAACGGCGAATAATCTCAGCGGCGTTCGTTCTCTGGCGTAGCGAGGCCAGCGACCCTCCCTCCTAGCGACGACCAACGGGTCGTCCCCTCCAGCACCGGTGATGAGTCGATCTGTTACTCCGACGGTCGTCCCCATCGTCAGCAACGGCGAGTGGACTCTAATCTCGGCGGTGAGTTCTCTTCTCTTATTTCTATTTTGGATACGTTTTGATCCGATCGATCAATTGGATCGATCAATTTGCGATTGTGGCTCTTCAATAGAATTTTCTGTGTGGATTTGAATTCTTTTCTTGTTTTCTTCCTTGCTCTGGAACTACTCGAGACAATGCTCTGGTGAAACTGGGATACAAGCTGTGTCCGGGACGTGAGCTCGTGTCCTCATTCTAGATGGATTTTTCCGTTCTGGTTGGCATTTCCGACCACGGGTGGTTCATAGCTCGCGACCAACACCGTAATGTCTGCTCTGGAAATTTATCTTGTTGCAGTATTGTGTCACTCCAGGGTCAACTTTGGGACACGAAAGATTCGTGTCTGACTCGTGAATCTCGTATCCGCAACTCTGAGTGAACCCCTTCAGGTAAATCTCTTCTTCCCTGATATTTATTAAGTTTATTTCAAATTTGAGGTGATGTTGGCGTGTTCCGTGGTGTATCCAAGTGCAGTGTGTCTATGGATGCTAGTCAATGGTGTGGTTGTGTCAGCCGTAGCGGAGTTCTTGTGTGTGTGACCAAGACTTGTTCGTGTCCAAGGGTGATTGTGTTCGTGTGTACCACTCGGTTATGTACAATCCTGTAGCCGTATCCAAGTGCTGTCAAGAACATGAGTACATACCAGGGATGGGTTATAGATGGAGGGACTATCATTTGGGAATCTATGAGCTTTGATTGTAATTTTCTTTATAAATTAATCTGTGATTTGTATGTTGATTTCATTTGATTGTATATTCTTTCATTGATTTAAATACTTTCATTAGTTGTATAATCTTCATTGGCTTTGAGTATTCCTTCTTCTTGAATGCCTTCTGATTTTTTAGATCGGTTTGTGTGGTTGTTTGTAGCATTAGACTGTCTGGGATGAGTAGTAGCTATTGAGTTTAGTATTGGCCAAGCCAGGTTGTGTTGGAGTAGAGTGTCGTGTGCGTGCCAAGCCGTGTTGTGTGTGTATCCAGGAACTGATCGAATGCGTGTCTGGGATGGGGAACTATAGTTGCGTGACTGAAAATTTGAGTCTGTTAACTTTGATTGTATATTCTTTCATTTAATTTGTATATACCTTCTTTGAATTGTAATCCTTTCTTAGCTTTCAAATGTTTTGTATATGAATAGGACCTTAGGAGAGTGCAGGTTTTCATTTGAATTCAAATTGTGTTCAATAAGGGTTGGTTAGTTATAGCAGATTGTATGTATGGTTACATGTCTGTAGTGCATTGTATTATTATACACTTATAGAGAGTTTTGATCTCAAGTTTCAATCCTGGCCATAACTAAAGGATTTGGAGAGAACTGCAATGTGTGTGAATTCTTGTTGGGAGGTTAGTTATTGCAGGAAATTCTTGGTCTCTTTGAATGTTGAGTTGGGAGGGCAGTGTTATAGCTTACAGATGATGGGACTCATTTTATTGTTGGTTAATACTGTGTGTGTGTTTTGAGTAGCCAGCAATGGTGGGTTGAAGAACTTGATTTGGATAAAGTGACCTTTGAAGGGTTTTATGTCGTGTACACTTCGTTGTTGAAGGTTGTGTCCCTGTACTCTGTCTTAAATTGAATTTCCAAATTGGGAAGAGGGGTGGCAGTTATATATATATATCTACATATATATATGATGGTTAAGCTAGAAGTCTTTTACTTTTATTAAATGTGTTAACTCCTATTATTTAGATGGTAAGATTATTTAATATTGTTACCCTTTTAGATATCAGATTCTGTCAAGATTAGTAACATGTTTAAAAGTTGTTTTAATAAGAGACTCTTTTGGTTAATACTATTTTATATAAAGAGCTATCTTAGCCTAAGCTTTAACTTCTTAAAATAGTAAATGATGACTTGATAATTAATTAGGTTATTTTAGTTAATCCTAAATAGCTAGTATAGTTTTAGAAATTAATCAACTTGTATCAAATATTACTCAGGAGGACATCCAGTTCCACTGACTACCCGTACCTTCATGGAGCAAGGCAAGTACTTTTCTACGGTTTTGTGCATTTACATTCCTGTACTCTTTCTTGTGACACGTCATGGCACGATATCATGTACTCCTGTATTCCTGTACCCTTGTTCTTGTACTTATTAGTGTCGGGTGGGGAAATACACTAGCCATGTGACCAATCCCGGTTACTATATATTCCTGTGCCTAGCTTAGGTCTCGCACTGTGCACGCGGGTCCTAAGTCGTACCATATTCATGTACTCATGTACATGTTCTTACCCCAGCCGGTCACATGGACTAGATGTATTTCGATATTGTGCACTTGTCATGTCTGGTACTTCAGGATTATAGTTTCATTCCTGTACTTTACATGTTTCTGTACTTTACATTCTTGTACTTTATTACCTGTACTTATATTTATGTACCTTCATGATCTTTTCCTGTACTTTATAGTTCATGTTCCCTTGTACTCATTTTCATATCATGTTCTTGTTCATTACCTAGAACTGTGCTTTGCTCCGCTCCTGAATAGGATATGTTGCAGGTATGCTTGCAGGACATTGATCTACTCTATGGGCCAGAGCCCAGGATTTAGCTGAGCAGGATGAGGCTTAGCTTGAGGCTTCAGGTTTAGATTACTTAGCTTTACTTTGAAATATTGACTTTAGAGTTCATAGCACTTTTCATTCCTGTTGATTCTGGTACATTATGATATCTGGATTTGTGGATTATGGTGATCATTCTGGGATACGTTTTTAGATGCTGTGATTCTATACTTTTATGTTTATCTGGTTAGTTTTCCCTAGCTTGGTACAGCTTACTTCGTCGTGTCTAACGACGAAGGCTGGGCGTGTTCGACTCGTGTCCGATTATTCGGGAGCGGGTCGTGATAATCCGTATAGCAAATCGTACAGACATAAATGAATGTGATGTACCCGAATCAAATAATACCGATGCTGGAAAAGAGTTGACAAGAATAGTACCTGCCACCATCTCACATGATGCCAATTCTTCTACCACGGTCAGAGCCATAGCCTGACCTTTTCCTCTTGGTGCTGGTCCCCTCTGCTGTAAACCTCTCTGTCGATTCTGAATCTGAGCTTGGGCATATTGTTGAGCCTGAGACGGCAATGGCCTCGGAGGCTGGTACTGCTGCTGCACTGGTGCTGGACCCCTAACAGATGGACTGGTTAGGTTTGATAATAATGAACTAGCCCTATTTGGACAGGACTCTATCTTGTGGTCCGGTGCCCCACAAGCCAAGCACAATCCCTGTGCTTTGTGACACTCAGATACTACATGTCCTGGCTTTCCACAAAGAGTGCAGCCCATTACGGAAGACTGTTTCTGCTTCTGTTGCTGAGGATACGTCGATGTCGAGTGCTGAATCGACGAGACTGTGGTCGTCCTCCTAGGATCTTCAATAGTCAAAGCCCTAGCTGCCGAGACTGGTGTTGATGACTGGAACATCTTTCCATGGGACCTCTTCCTTTCTCTGGTTCGATCTACTATCCTTTGAGAAGTATACTCATGCCTCTTCACTGCTCGTAAGACGGCATTAAATGTTTGGTGCTTAAACTGCTCCACTGATATACTGATCTCTAGGTGGAGTCCCTGCTAGAATTGCTGCGCTCGATCCAATTCGGTTGCCACAAAGGTAGGAACAAACCGACTAAGCCTAGAAAACTCGACCGTATATCCATCAATCGTCCTTTCCATCTACTTAAGATTAGTGAATCTCGTCTGCAGATCATACCGAGCTACTGCATCAAAATACTTTGTCTAGAACTTGTTGCTGAATACAGTCCCACAAAACAGGCATTGCTAATCCAACTGCTAGCATAGCCCACCAGCTGCGGGCTAAGTCCAATAACTGCAGACGCACAACGGCCACCCTTTCTTCCTCAGGAATCCTAGCTGTCTCTAGAATAAATTCTATGTCCTGAAGCCAAGCATCGGCAACAATAGCATCTTTACTGCCATCAAAGAAGGGAGGGTTCAGACGCTTGAAGCTGTTGGTCGCGTTGTTCCCAAGATAACCAACTCTGTCTATGGCATCTTGTACTGTCTGGTACAGGGCATCGCCCCGACGATCTTGTGATGCAAGCAATTCCCTGATGAGTCCCACCAGGGTTCCATTGTTAGGCTTTTCAGGCTGGACTGGCTGAACCGGGGGCTCTGGGTTCCCAGAATACATGACTCGGAAAGCTGCTCCAAAGTGCTGGACTTGGTCCCCAGGTTGCTGTTGGTTCACTTGTGGTGCTCCACCTTGCTGATCGGTATGACCAGGAGCAATGCCACTGAAGAAATGACATGGAAAATAATAAGGAAGGACCAAGATAGATCGAGGATATAAGCATGTGAGCAGGTCAAAATTTTAGAAAGATTAGAAGACACGAGTAGAGATCAAGGACGGATGCTGATTGAGACATCTATCTGGTAAACCCTGACACACCTTGATTTATAAGTCCAGCATGGGCCACCACTTAAACCGTGTGTAAGCCTACTTCCCAATTTTTTTAATTTTTTTAATTTTATTTGTTTATGATTAATTTTATGGTCATTGTGAGTCATACCAAAGCTTGTAGGTGGGCTATGACCATATTAAGGTCATATGACCTCTAGATAGCTTATATATGTATTATTTAGCTATTTTATATTTTTCTACAATTTTTGGATATTTGTAGGTATTTAATATTTAAGGTTTTATTATTTTAAGGACTTTCGGGATTTACTGTAAGGTCATACGGGGGTATTTCGGGACCAAATATTTTTATTTGGGCTCTAAATGACTAAAAATATTTTTAAGAATGTTTTAGAATTTTTCTGGATTTTTTAGAATTTTTGGGAATTTTATATAATTAAAACCTATAGAATTTATATTTTATAGGCTTTGAAAATTTACTGTGAGGTCACATAATAATATTTTGTGTTAAAAATATTTTATTTAGATTTTAGACACTTAGAAATATTTTCTAGAATTTTTTAGAATTTTTTGGATTTTCTGCAATTTATTTTGATTTATTTGGACTTAAAATAATTTTTAAATAATTTTTTGAATTAAATAAATAATTACCCAAAAATCCACCCTGGGGGGCCCACCTGTCGGCACTGCTACAGTAACCGCCTCTCTCTCCTATATATATGTATTGTATGTTCACAAACCCTAATTAATTATAGCCTCCTCATTTTGGAGTTTGATCATGGTGATTTCCAGACTTCCCGAGGCGATTGCCGTCAACTCGGACCTCATTTTCGCGTGCCGTTTTTTTTTGGAATCTTATTGAGTTATAGTTTCTGAATATCTAATTTATTTTTGTAATTTCTGAACCTAAATTTCTGAAAAATTTGTAGAGTGTCGGTTGTCCGAAACTTGACACGTTTTGGTGTTTTCGAGATTCCGGGAGAAGCAGAAATCAAAATCACGAACCGTTTGAAGTTTCGGAAAGCTAACACAGAGCTCTACAACATATATTTTTCCCAAAAATTATTTCGTTCATCTACTATTTTATTTATTCTGTGAACTCAGAACTGACCGGTTGATCCCCGTTTTGGTTACTATTAGCCATAACGGCGATATCTTTTGACCAAAGCGTGATTTTGTGGCACGGTTGATTCCAGCGCACTCTTGGCACTAAAATCTACCAAGATGCACTTTAAAAATCTAGAGTTCATAGCATTTGACTAAAAAATCAACGGTACGTCTCGATTTGCGTGCCATGGTTTCCAAAATTGAGAAACACGACTTTTGATGGCCAAACTTGCATGTTTAGATTATATTTAGATTACTATTAGGTTTTAAAGTGAATTATTTCAGAATTAGTTATTATTAGATTAGTAACCCAACTAGCCACTATTTAGAACTAGAACATTAGAATTGATTTGTAGTTTTCGTGCACGGTTCGTGGTGCGATGTGTGTTATAGGTTGACAGCTTATAGATCGGCATCCTCTCATCCTTGGCTTGTGACTGTGGTTTGTGCAAGGATTCAGGCAAGTACAGTATTGCATTTATGTTTTAGTTCATTATAATGTCTACTCTATAGATTTCTCGTTTGATATCCCGTTGAGTCATTGCTTGATATTCCATTGAGACACCATTGTGACACAGTAGTTATCGTATCCTTCTTAGCGTATCATTGACCGTTTTTGATTGTTAGAGAGTCGGGAGGGAAAATACTCGATAAATACGTGAACAAATCCAATTACCGTTACCGAATGATAGCTAAGTCATACACACCCACGTATGAGTTAGCCGTACCAATTACTGAATGATAGCCATCGTATGATGTGCCGTATTAGCCCAGCCGTTCACATATTAAAAGGTATTTCACGCACACATAATTGTTTCCATTGTTCCTCTATTTAGTTCCTGTCCTGCTAGATCATATCTTACTAGTTTATATCTTGCTAGTTCATATCCTGCTAGTTCATCTCTTGCAAGTTCTCTATATGCTCTTTGTCGTCATTGTTTCTCGCTTGTTCTAACTTATTTTGGACTAACAACATTAATTGTAATATAGTTGTACTCTGCTCCTTTCCTGACTGGATCGTTGTTATAGGTGAGGTTGACGTGCCTACTCTTGCACATGGACCATACGAGGGGAAGATAGAGACTCGAAGGCTAAACCATAGAGGACTAGTTAGTTGTGTGGTAGTTTTCTATAAATGTAAAAGCTTATATTCTTCTTTAAATGTAAAACTTCTATATTTTGTAAAGTTGATTTAGTTGTTGTGAATGAGCAGTTAGTATTTATGAGCACTTCGTTATTGTGGGATAGACAGCGTACTACCACCGATACCGCGGCGTAGGCTGGGCTTGGATATGTCTCGTATCCGAAAAGCGGGTACGGGTCGTGACACCGTGTCACGCCCCAGAACCAGAATACTAGTGTAATGCCTGTGGTTCGTATTACGTATCTTAGTATACGTATACGTAGTTTGACCCGTATTGCAAGTCTCACTACTTGATTTATTCTAGCATTTCATTGATTGTTTTATCCTTGGGTTGGTTTGGCTTGGCTTGGTTTGCTTGGTTCATCATGAAACAAAGGTGAACCCTCTTACCTACCACCACCATCCCCATTTATTAACCCAACACTCTTTCTCTCTCCTCATTCACTCTTCTTCTTCCTCACCATTACTCTCCACCTACACCCAAGAGCCCTAGGCAAGTGTAACTTGCTTCTCGAGGGATCTTAATTTTTATTGTTCCATTCCCTTCTTTACATGATTATAATCCTCTTTAGAACTTGGAGTTTTTAATTTTGATGGATAGATTCTTCTAGATCTACTTTATAACTTTTAGTTCATGAAGTTTTCTTGGTTTTGATCTACTAAAACTTGTTATTTTCGAAAACTAATAGTTCCATGAGCAAGAGCACGAAATTTTGTGTGAATTTGGTTTTTGATTCACCTCATTTCGAGTTAAAATGAAGTTTTTATGGCCAAAACAAGTTTTCTGGATTTTTCATGTCGGCTGAGTGAGATTTTAAGCGAGGGACCCTGGAATTGCGTATTTTACGCTGGATATCATCCAGAATGTAAGATTTTACGCTAGGGACCATGGAATTGTGTATTTTATGCTGGATATCATCCAGAATGTAAGATTTTACGCTAGGGACCCTGGAATTGCGTATTTTACGCTGGATGGTACCCAGAATGTGAAATTTTACGCTGGAACCCTCCCTTTTTTACGTATTTTACGCAGAATTGAATTTTTGGCATAAAAAGTGCACAGAATGACTTTTTTGCCAAGTTAAGCTATTTTCTAGCCAGAATTTCGAAAAACTTAAAACATGAAAGTTTTAGATCTTTGTCTTGACTTTCCGAATATCTCTGGAGCATCTCATTTTAAGTTCGTATGTGGAAGTTATGCCCCGTCTCCCTGAGCCGCATGATTCTTCCACAACTTTTGCACCCTGTTTATATTTAGTTATTGCATACACGCTTACACCAGGTTAAATGTTAATTTTAAATAATGACATGACATGATAGTGACCCGTCGTGGCATACTCTTGACAATGAATTTGACATGATATATATCACGAATACGGTTGTGACAGCTAGCATGTCGTGACAGAATTGAATGGCCTGGACACCGTGGGTGATTGTGTTTGTATAAAATAAACCAGTACTGTCTTGCATCATGTCTAGGATAGGGATCCCTGAGTACCACAGTCAGGGATACCTACAGTAATTGACTAAGGATAATAAACTAGAATAATTCAGTAGACATGAAGAGATTCTCAGCTACAGGCAATCCCGTTATCTGGGCGCATTAAGTGGACTTGTAGCCTACCGATGAGTAGGGCACGATTCCAGCACACAGTCACGTGTTGCATTCTTCGAACGGACATTTGACCCGGATAACCGGATGGTCTGCAGGGCTTGTGGCTGTTGGGATAATCTCATTGCATCTTGCTAATAACTAGGCCTGTGATAACCCTAGATATTTAAAAGTATAAAGTCGTACTCTTGATTGGTCGTGATTGATTTGATGGAGTTTATTCCTGCTTAGTCTTATCCTGATCATGTGCAAGATTATGACATGACATGATTAATTGTGCTTGTCTTAACAATAACGATCAGGGGTCCAGTTCTGTTCAGGCGAAGGGTTACAACTCCGGTCCTTGTTTGGTTTAAGGGTTGTAACCTGGCTCCCGGAGTAGTTCTGTGTCCTCTCTTCGTTTATTGTCTTATTGCAACCCCATGCCATGCTCGTCATGTTTTACCTTACCTTAACACCATGATTATTTATACTGGCCTTAGCAATAAAGATCGGGGGTCCAGTTCTGTTCAGGCGAAGGGTTACAACCCCGGTCCTTGTTTGGCTTAAGGGTTCTAACCTGACTTCCGGAACAGTTCTGTGTCCTCTCTTCATTTATTGTCTTCACTGTACCAATAGTATTTGAGACGGGTTTCTATTCAGGTGAAGGGCTGCAACCCCGGTCCTTGTTTAGTTTAAGGGTTGTGACCTGGCTACTTGAATGGTTTCCTCGTACTCAGTTTACTTTTGTCATCTCTATTATTATCAGTACTTTATTTATTATCTTTAATATTCTGTTGTGATATGCTGGTTTTAGTTCCTAAGTGAAGCCTCCTTTGTGGCACTTGCTCTTTCTGGGGTCTGATCCAGCTGGTTTTGTGTGGCCAGATATCGGAGCAGCAGCAGAGGATCCACCTGTCTTCCAGCCAGATGATGACTACCAGGCGTAACCCTGGCAACGAGTGGGTTTCTTTTTGTCCTCCCACTTTATTGTAAAAACTATTCTTTTGAGGCATATAGCCGACGAGCACGTATTAGCTCGTATTGTATCTTATTTACTGTCTGCCTACGGACTGTAACATGATTGACAAATCCTAGGGTTGATCATGTACGACTGAACTCCTGGTAGTCTTGACATTTTGTACGACTAGCTTCATGATCATCCAATATGTAATGTATGGGACGCCTTACTATTATATATTTGGTGCTCTGACATCTTGTAACTATTATTGCTTGCCTGAGATTGAGACAATAGGCTTGTTCATGACCATAGGAGACTGTTGGCTTGTAGTTAAACCCTCATGTATCTAGACAGCCGTGACCATATAGCGAGGTGGGTTGTACTTCAATATACGTAACTGGCTATGTACGTCCCTGCTCTCCAATATTCTGGTTCTGGGGCGTTACATGGTTTTAGTGGTGGCCCATGCAGGTCTTGTGAATCAAGATACGTGAGGGTTTATCGAATAGATGTCTCAATCAGCACCCACCTTTGATCTCTGCCCGTATCTTCTAATCCCTGAGATTTTCGACCTGATCACATGCTTGTATCGTTGATCTGCCTTGGACCTTCCTTATTGTTCCCTATGTCGTCTTCTTAAGCGACATTGTTCCTGGATCTGCCGATCAGCAAGGTGGAGCACCTCCCGTGGACCAGCCGCAACCTGGAGATCAAGCCCAGCATTCAGGGGTAGCCTCCAGAGTCATGCCTACTGGAGGAGAGCCACCAGTTTAGCCCGTCCATCCTGCAGAGCCTGATGATGGCACTTTGGTGGGTCTCATCAGGTCACTATTAGCCTCCCAGGATCGTCGGGGAGATGCCTTGTACCAGGCGGTGGCAGACGCTTTGACCAGAGGAGGTCATCAGGGTAACAGCGCGGCCAACAGCTTCAAGCGCCTGAACCCTCCATTTATCGACGGCAGTGAAGATGCAATCGCTGCAGATGCTTGGCTTCAGGACACGAAGGTGATTCTAGAAGCAGCCAGGACCCCAGAAGCAGAGAAGGTGGCCGTAATATGCCTGCAGTTACTAGATCTTGCCCGCAGCTGGTGGACAGCGCAGGCCGATGGATTAGTGGCCCCTATTTCATGGGCAGTATTCAGGGAGAGATTCCAGACCAAGTATTTTGATGCTGTAGCCTGATACGATCTACAGACGAGGTTCACCAATCTGAAGCAGATGGGCAGGACGGTCGATGGATATGCGGCCGAGTTCTCTAGGCTTAGTCGATTTGCTCCCACCTTGGTGGCGACCGAGTTCGATAGGGCCCAGCGGTTCCAGCAGGGGCTTCACCTAGAGATCTTGTTAGCAGTGGAACAGTTTGAGCATCAGACTTTTGATGCAGTGCTGAGAGCAGCTAGGAGGCATGAGTATACCTCCCAGAGGATCGTGGATAGGAACGGAGGTCGCAAGCGATCCCACAGCCAGATGAATCAGTCGTCATCCCCAGCCCCGGCAGCCAGGGCTTTGACCATTGGAGCTCCGAGGCGCGCGGCCTCAGTGACATCGATTCAGCATTCCACCCCGACGTACCCTCAGCAGCAGAAGCAGAAGCAGTCTTCCGCAGTGGGATGTTCACACTGCGGGAAGCCGGGGTACGTGGTATCAGAGTGTCGCAGAGCACAGGGTTTGTGCTTGGTTTGTGGTGCCCCAGACCACAGGGTTGGGAACTGCCCGAACACGGGGAGTTCATCGGCCTTCTCTAGTCCTTCAGTTAGAGGACCAGCACCAGTCCAGCAGCAATAGCAGCTGCAGTACCCATTTCCGAGGCCATTGCCGACGCAGGCCCAGGCATTCCAGCAGCAGAGACCGCAGCAGTATGCCCGAGACCAAGCCCTAATCCAGAACAGGCAGAGGAATTTTCAGCAAAGGGGACCCGCACCCAGAGGACATGGTTAAGTGCTGGCCTTGACCATGGGAGAGGAAGGAATAGCACCCGGTGAGGTAGTGGCAGGTACTATTCTCGTCAACACCTTTCCAGCTTCAGTATTATTTGATTCTGGTGCCTCGTATTCATTTATGTATGCACGATTCGCGACACGGATAGGACTGAAACCCGAGTCATTATCAGTAAGGCTCAAAATACTTACTGGTAACGGTCTTGTGGGAGTAGATAGAGTATTTTTCTTGTGTCGAGTCGTAGTTAGCGGTAGAGAGTTTTCCGCTAGGTTAATAGAATTCCCGATGGCCGATTATGATGTGGTCTTAGGGATGGATTGGTTGAGGGACCAGTATGCCAGGATAGATTGCCATATTGGCAGGGTTGTTTTTAGCATCCCAGGCGAACCGGAGTTTTCCTTTTTCCGAGGCGAAGTTGAACCTTCTCCTTCCGTATTGCGGATGGCAGTAGCAGCAGTGCAGTTACCCCGGATCGTCGAAGAGTTTCCAGATGTTTTCCTAGAAGAGCTTCCAGGAATGCCGCCAGAGCGAGAGATCGAGTTCACCATAGACTTGATTCCCGGGACCGCACCTGTGTCAGAGAGAGTCTACAGGATGGCGCCGTCAGAATTGGAGATATTGTACAAAATGATTGAAGAACTCGGGACCAAGGGATTTATTTGTGCTAGTGGATCGCCTTGGGGAGCCCCGATACTTTTTATGAAAAAGAAGGATGGTACGTCCAGATTATGTGTTGACTATCGTACCTTGAACTCAGTAACAATAAAGAACAGATATCCTCTCCCAAGGATAGATGACTTGTTTGATTAACTCAGAGGAGCAGCAGTATTCTCGAAGATATATTTACGGTCAGGGTACCACCAGATCAGAGTCAGAGAGCAGGACATCCCGAAGACGGCATTCAGATCTAGATATGGACAATGGAAGTTCCTTGTTATGCCATTTGGAGCAACCAATGCGCCGGCTGTATTCATGGACCTCATGAATCGCATCTTCATGCCTTATTTGGATCAGTTCGTGATTGTGTTCATAGACGACATCCTGGTCTACAGCAAGAGTGAAGTGGAGCATGAGCAGCATCTCCGAGTTGTCCTCCAGATTCTCAGAGAGTACCAGTTGTATGCTAAATTTAGTAAATGCGAGTTCTGGCTTGATCGCATTTCATACTTGGGTCATATCATCACCATAGGAGGAGTAGAAGTGGATCCCCAGAAGATTATGGCTATCGAAACGTGGCCAGTGCCCAGCACAGTTGCAGAAGTTCGCAGTTTTCTTGGATTGGCCGGCTACTACCGACGATTTGTTTCGGACTTCGCGCGGATTTTAGCACCACTGACACAGTTAACCCGCAAGGATGTACAGTTTTTTTGGACATCAGAATGTCAGGATTCTTTTGAGAAGTTGAAGCGAGGCTTGATGACGGCACCCATTCTCACACTTCCAGATGTGACCGGAGGATTCTCAGTGTATTGTGATGCTTCAGGCCGAGGTTTAGGATGTGTTTTGATGCAACATGGGAAGGTAATAGCTTATGCGTCACGACAACTTCGTGATCATGAGAGGAATTACCCAACCCACGACTTGGAGCTGGCAGCCGTTGTGTTTGCGCTAAAGCTTTGGAGACACTACTTGTATGGAGATAGGGTAGAGATTTTCATCGATCACAAGAGCCTGAAGTATGTGTTCACTCAGAAGGATCTTAACATGCGTCAGAGAAGATGGCTAGAGCTGCTTGTGGATTATGATGTCAACCTGCAGTACCATCCTGGAAAGGCCAACGTTGTTGCAGATGCATTGAGCAGGAGAGCCGAAGTTTACTTTCTGACAGTGCAACCAGAATTGTTAGCAGATCTTCAGAAGATGGGTATAGAAGTTGTACTTCCTACCAGCGTGGCATTGATGGCCAGCATGCAAGTTCAGTCCAGTATAGTTGAGAGAATCAAGATAGCTCAGTCCTCCGATTCTAAGCTTCAGCGGCTTAGGACAGAATGTGTAGCAGGGCGAAGACCAGAATTATGCATTCATAAGGACGGTACACTTCGACATGGTAAGCGTCTTTGTGTACCCAGTGGAGATATCAGACAGGAAGTCATGACCGAAGCTCACAGTTCTCAGTATTCGATTCATCCCGGTGGCACGAAGATGTATCGAGATATCCGTCAGCACTTTTGGTAGAATGGCATAAAGAGGGAGATAGCTCGGTTTGTCTCTCGGTGTTTGGTTTGCCAACAAGTCAAAGCTGAACATCAGAGGCCAGCTGGACTACTTCAGCCCTTGCCAATTCCAGAATGGAAGTGGGAGCATATAACCATGGATTTTGTGACTGGATTGCCTAGATCCCCAGCTGGTAGAGATGCTATCTGGGTGATAGTTGACAGGCTCACGAAGGTGGCCTACTTTCTTCCGTTCAGAGTTGGTCAGTCGACGGCTCAGCTGGCAGAGATGTACCTCAGGCAGGTAGTCAGGATGCATGGAGTACCAATCAGTATCACCTCGGACAGAGATTCGAGATTTACGTCGTACTTTTGGCATAGTCTGCAAGAGAGTTTGGGAACTCGCCTCCAGTTCAGCTCAGAATATCACCCACAGACAGATGGCCTGTCAGAACGCACGATCCAGACTCTCGAAGATATGTTGAGATCATGTACACTCGACTTCGGCGGTTCGTTGGAAGATCACCTACACCTGGTGGAGTTTTCTTACAACAACAGTTTCCAAGCTAGCATCCAGATGGCACCGTTCGAGGCACTGTATGGTAGAAAGTGCAGATCCCCGCTAGCATGGGACGATGTTGGAGAGAGGCAGATGCTTGGTCCAGAAATGATCACTCAGACAATTGAAGTGGTCAGGAAAGTCAGAGATCATCTTCGAGTTGCCCAGGATCGCCAGCGCCATTGGGCCGATTCTCATCGGCGTCCCCATAAATTTTCTGTCGGCGACCATGTATTCCTGAGGATCTCGCCTAACCGTGGCGTCATTCATTTCGGCGTACGGAGAAAGCTTAGTCCTAGGTATATAGGGCCGTTCGATATCCTGGAGCGAGTAGGAGATGTGTCCTATCGTCTCGCTCTTCCACCGTCGCTACGTGAGGTGCATGACATGTTCCATGTATCTCAACTGCGACGGTATATTCCGGACCCGAGCCATATCCTGGATCATTCGGAATTGGTTGTTCGTACCAGCCTTTCGTATGAGGAGAGGCCCGTGTCTATATTAGACCGAAGAGAGAAGATACTCAAGAACATGACTATCAAGTTAGTCCGAGTTGCTTGGGGTCATCACTCTTTGGGTGAGTCAACATGGGAGCGTGAGGATGATATCCGATCGCGATATCCTGACCTGTTTGACTCGTGAGGTATAAAATCTTTCTTATGCCTCATGCCTTCGATTCCTTGCTTGCATGAATAATTAATTGATTGCTTGATTAGTATAGCTTGCTTGTGAATAATATAGCTTGTTCTTGTCCCTCTAGCCTCTTAATTAAATTTCGAGGACGAAATTCTTTTAAGGTGGATAGAGTTGTAATGTCTGTGGTTCATATTACGTATCTTAGTATACGTATACGTAGTTTGACCTGTATTGCAAGTCTCACTACTTGATTTATTCTAGCATTTCATTGATTGGTTTATTCTTGGGTTGGTTCGGATTGGCTTGGTTTGCTTGGTTCATCTTGAACTAAAGGTGAACCCTCTTACCTACCACCACCATCCCCATTTATTAACCTAACACTCTTTCTCTCTCTCATTCACTCTTCTTCTTCCTCACCATTACTCTCCACCTACACCCAAGAGCCCTAGGCAAGTGCAACTTGCTTCTTGAGGGATCTTAATTTTTATTGTTCCATTCTCTTCTTTACATGATTATAATCCTCTTTAGAACTTGGAGTTTTTAATTTTGATGGATAGATTCTTCTAGATCTACTTTATAACTTTTAGTTCATAGAGTCTTTTTGGTTTTGATCTACTAAAACTTGTTATTTTCGAAAACTAATAGTTCCATGAGCAAGAGCACGAAATTTCGTGTGAATTTGGTTTTTGATTCACCTCATTTCGAGTTAAAATGAAGTTTTTATGCCCAAAACAAGTTTTCTGGATTTTTCATGTCGGCTGAGTGAGATTTTACGCTAGGGACCCTGGAATTGCGTATTTTACGCTGGATATCATCCAGAATGTAAGATTTTACGCTAGGGACCCTGAAATTGCGTATTTTACGCTGGATATCATCCAGAATGTAAGATTTTACGCTAGGGACCCTGGAATTGCATATTTTACGCTAGATATCATCCAGAATGTAAGATTTTACGTATGGAACCCTGAAATTGCGTATTTTACGCTGGATGGTACCCAGAATGTAAAATTTTATGCTGGAACCCTCCCCTTTTACGTATTTTATGCAGAATTGAATTTTTGGCATAAAAGTGCACAGAATGACTGTTTTTGCCAAGTTAAGCTATTTTCTAGCCAGAATTTCGAAAAACTTAAAACATGAAAGTTTTAGATCTTTGTCTTGCCTTTCCGAATATCTCTGGAGCACCTCATTTTAAGTTCGTATGTGGAAGTTATGCCCCGTCTCCCTGAGCCGCATGATTCCTCCACAACTCTTGCACCCTGTTTATATTTAGTTATTGCATACACGCTTACACCAGGTTAAATGTTAATTTTAAATAATGACATAACATGATAGTGACCCGTCGTGGCGCACTCTTGACAGTGAATTTGACATGATGCGAATGCGGTTGCGACGGCTAGTATGTTGTGACAGAATTGAATGGCCTGGACACCGTGGGTGATTGTGTTTGTACAAAATAAACCAGTACTGACTTGCATCATGTCTAGGATAGGGATCCTTGAGTACCACGGTCAGGGATACCTACAGTAATTGACTAAGGCTAATAAACTAGAATAATTCAGTAGACATAAAGAGATTCCCAGCTACAGACAATCCCGTTATCTGGGCGCATTAAGTGGACTTGTAGCCTACCGATGAGTAGGACACATTTCCAGCACACAGTCACGTGTTGCATTCTTCGAACGAACATTCGACCCGGATAACCGGATGGTCTGCAGGGCTTGTGGCTATTGGGATAATCTCATTGCATCTTGCTAATAACTAGGCCTGTGATAACCCTAGATAGTTAAAAGTATAAAGCCGTACTCTTGATTGCCGTGATTGATTTGATGGAGTTTATTCCTACTTAGTCTTATCCTGATCATGTGTAAGATTGTGACATGACATGATTAATTGTGCTTGTCTTAACAATAACGATCAGGGTCTAGTTCTGTTCAGGCGAACGGTTACAACCTCGGTCCTTGTTTGGTTTAAGGGTTGTAACCTGGCTCCCGGAGCAGTTCTGTGTCCTCTCTTCGTTTATTGTCTTATTGCAACCCCGTGCCATGCTCATCATGTTTTACCTTACCTTAACACCATGATTATTTATACTGGCCTTAGCAATAAAGATCGGGGGTCCAGTTCTGTTCAGGCGAAGGGTTACAACCCCGGTCCTTGTTTGGTTTAAGGATTGTAATCTGGCTCCCGGAGCAGTTCTGTGTCCTCTCTTCATTTATTATCTTCACTGTACCAATAGTATTTGAGACGGGCTTCTATTCAGGTGAAGGACTGCAACCCCGGTCCTTGTTTGGTTTAAGGGTTGTGACCTGGCTACTTGAATGGTTTCTTCGTACTCAGTTTACTGTTGTCATCTCTATTATTATCAGTACTTTATTTATTATCTTTAATATTCTGTTGTGATATGCTGGTTTTAGTTCCTAAGTGAAGCCTCATTTGTGGCACTTGCTCTTTCTGGGGTCTGATCCAGTTGGTTTTGTGTGGCCAGATATCGAAACAGCAGCAGAGGATCCACCTGTCTTCCAGCCATATGGTGACCACCAGGCGTAACCCTGGCAACGAGTGGGTTTCTTTTTGTCCTCCTACTTTATTGTAAAAATTATTCTTTTGAGGTGTTTAGCCGGCGAGCACGTGTTAGCTCGTATTGCATCTTATTTACTGTCTGCCTTCGGGCTGTAACATGATTGACAGATCCTATGGTTGATCATGTACGACTGAACTCCTGCTAGTCTTGACATTTTGTACGATTAGCTTCATGATCATCCAATATGTAATGTATGGGACGCCTTACTATTATATATTTGGTGCTCTGACATCTTGTAACTATTATTGCTTGCCTGAGATTGAGACAATAGGCTTGTTCATGACCATAGGAGACTGTTGGCTTGTAGTTAAACCCTCATGTATCTAGACAGCCGTAACCGTATAGCGAGGTGGGTTGCACTTCAATATACGTAGCTGGCTATGTACGCCCCTGCTCTCCAATATTCTGGTTCTGGGGCATTACAACTGGAGAGCGGGGGACAGATACAGCCAGCTAAATACATTGAAGTGTAACCCACCTCGATATACGGTCACTGCTGTCTAGATGCATAAGGGTTTAACTACAAGCCAACATTCTCTTATGGTCAAGAATAAGCCTAGTGTCGCAATCTCAAGCAAGCAAGTAAATATAACAAGATGGTAGATCATCAGAAATACAAAGTAAGACGTTCTATAGATTACATATTCAGATGATCATGAAGCTAGTCATACATAATGCGAAGACTAGCAAGAGTTAAAGTCATACATGATCAACCCTAGGATTTGTCAATCATGTTACAGCCCTTAGGCAGACATGAATGTAAGCTTTCAACACGAGCTAACACTTGCTCGGCGGCTAAATGCCTCAAAAGAATAATTTACAATAGAGTGGGAGAGCAAAATAAAACCCACTCGTTGCCAGGGTTGCGTATAGTATTCACCATCTGGCTGGAGGCTGGAAGATCCTCGGGTGCTACTCTGAAATCTGGCCATACAAAACCAGCTGGGTCAGAATCCAGAAGAGCAAGGGCCACAAGGGAGGCTTCACTTAAGAACTAAAACCAGTATATTAGCACATAAAGACATAAATAATAACGAAAGACATGAGTTAGAGAAAATAGGGTGATAAACGATAAGCTAACTAAAGGACCATTCTGGTAACCAAGTTACAACCCGTAAACCAAAAAAGGACCGGGATTGTAACCCTTTACCTGAACAGAGCTTAGTCTCCAATCATTTATCGACAAGGGTAAAGCATAAACAGTAAATGCACTGAAGTAATCATAGACTGGCACTGTCTAGACAAGACTAGACTAGACTCCATCCATCAATCACGGCCAAGCAATGAGTACGGCTTGATACTTTAACTAACTAGGGTTATCACAAGCCTAGTTACTAACCAGATGCATTGAGATGTTCCAACAGCCACAAGCCCTGCAGACTTAATCCAGGTTATCCAGTTACAAGTTGAGAGAGTTGTATTAGGTGACTTGGAGGGTGCAACACATGACAACGTGCTGGAAATGTGCCCCATTTGACGGCAGGCTATAAGTCCAATTAAAGCGCCCAGATAACGGGACTGCATGTAGCTGGAAAATCTCTTCGTGAACTACTTGATCAATCTAGTCATTATCCTAGTCAGATTCAGTATAAATCCCTAACCGTGGAAAATCAGGTATTCATGTCCTAAACATGATGTAAGACGAGACATGTAGCTTATTCGGGCACAACCATCAACGATGTCAAGATAAGATTTATTTAGCTAGCAGAGATAGCTGTCGCAACAGCACCAAGATTACATGTCATGTTGCTTATCAAGATTACTTGTCAAGAGTGCGCCTCGACGGGCCACTATCAAGATTATCATGTCAAGTTGCTTGTCAAGAGTGCACCACGACGGGTCACTAACAAGAGTTATTCATGTAAGGCCATATTGTCATGTCGTGTTCATGTTAAGTGCACTTGTATGCCAAGAACTTACTGGTCAAGAGTACGGCAAGACGGGCCGCTGAAGGAATTATCAGAGAGTGTACGTGCCATACCAAGATCGTGTTTAAAGCCATACGAAGATCGTGTTTATAGCAAGAGATGGCACAAGGGATCAATGGGGTGACAAGGAGAGCATACACCCAGGGCTATTCGCCCAAGGCTATGCACACACATGCATGCGCCCAAGGCTAAATGCATAATATAGAGCATATGCTATGGAAGGTATGCACCAAAGAGTGCATACGCCCATGGTCTATGTGCCCACGTGAGTGAGGCAGGGTGCATTGGAAGATAAGTCTGGAGACTGTCTTTCATGGCAAGTGGGAGCATAAGGAAAACTATACGCCCAAACAGGGAACACAAGGTGCACTTGGCCGCATATAAAGGCTATGCGCCTAGGCAGGGGAGTCCTTGGGCGCATATATAGGGCTATGCGCCCAAGCAGGGAGCATGGGGCCTTGGGCGCATACAAATGGCTATGTGCCCAAAGGAAAGCAGTTATGGGCACATACTAATGCTATGCGCCTATCACTGTTCTTCTTCCCCAATCCGAGAACTTGTGTTCATGGAACCAATAAACTTTCCAAGTTCATAAATCACTCAAAACAAATCGAAATTCGAGTTTTCAATGGTCCATTTTGAGTAAAATCAAATTCTCTACAACATGGAACAATCAAAACTTGAAAATAATAAAGTTTGGTAGATCAAAACCTAAGAAAACTAAGATTTGAGAAAAACTTAGATCTATAAGATTTAATCCACCAAAACCAAAAGTGCTAACTACTAAAGAGTCATAAAACTAAGTAATGAAGACATTGGAACCATAAAACATGAGACCTCTCATGAAGCAAGATTACACTTGCCTAAGGTGGGTGGAGAAAATTAATGGAGGAAGAAGAAGAAGAAGAAGTTAATGAAAGTAATGAGGAGAGAGAGTGGGAAGTTGATATTTATATCACCCTTTCCATCTCCAACCAAAACTAAAATAAACCAAGCCAAGCTAAACCAAGACCAAACCAAGCCATGCTAGACAAGTCAAAATACGGGTCAAAAATTTGTACACGTTGTCACGATCCGTAGCCGCTTGTCGGATACGAGACGTGTCCAACCCAGCCTACGCCGCAAAGTCGGTAGTAGAACGCTATCACAGCCTTGATACTCAAAATCACAAAAGGTAACATTTATTGCTACATCTATCTAATTTCTAGGTTTTGGTCTGCAAGTACACCCGTATCTCCCAATGCTAAGTGAAACCACAGCTAAAGACGGGCGCTCGACTCTGCGGTCCTTGGACACATCGGCTTAGGTTGGCACTGGCGTGGAGGAGGGGCGGTGACACGAGGAGTTCGGCGAGCGTGGTCGCCTAGGATGGCAAGAGCACGAAGGCGAGGTTGGGTCGATCTACTGGCGCCATCATCGGCTCGAGGATGCGATGGCGTCCCAACTCCGTCGTCCCGAGTATGACTCGTCGGTCATCGATGGAGGAGAGGCCGGAAACCGAAGAGGGGCACCCGGCTCGTGGGGGCGCGGCTCGGCCAGAAGCTCGGCCGTCAGTGAGGCTGCGTGAACCCTGGCACGGAGGCAACACCTCACCTTGGAGGAATTGCTCCGGAGGGGAGCGTGGGGAGACTCTGGTCAGATCCAGAGACGCCAAGTGTGGCAGGTTGCTCGCGGTGGAGAGATCGACACAGAGGTAAGGATTTGGGTTTTGCGGGTTTGCTTTGTTTATGGTTTGGTGGTTGGGGTCGACTCGACCGGAGTTCGTCTAATGGTGGTGGTGGTGCTGTGGGTGAGAGCGGTGGCAGCGATGGACAAAGGCAATTGGCAACTACTGGCAATGTTGGTAGTCGTCGGAGTCAGGAAACGTCAAATTGTGTATTATCCGGTGTGTCGGACACAAAAACTATTGTTGTGGGATTGTAATGGACACAAGATAGTAAAAATTGGGAGTGGACACGGACAACACGGGTCCGGACACGGCTGATTTCTGTGGTGGTAGACATGGTCACTTGGACTCAGAACTGTGGTTGTCGATGTCGGACGGGATGTGGCGACGGTGGCAGCAAGGGATTGTGAGGCCTTGCTGGTGTCGACATTGGTTGATATATCTCGGCTGCCGAGGAAGGATGAGGAGGGTTCTCACGCTACATGTTTTATACGGTTATTATACATTGGGTTCCTCAAGTTTTTCTTTGCTAAAGGATAGGGATGCTTTGCATAATATGATATAATCAATATCATCGTTTTACAAACCTACGAATATTTAGATGTGGATATTCTAACTTACGTATAATCTAGTTAAAATAATATTGTCCATAATACCGAAATCAGCATATAACTTAATCCGCTAATTAGAAACTTTGATAATATCTAATAATTTAAGTCGCATGAATGTATATATATATATATATATATATATATATATATATATATATATATATATATATATATATATATATATATATATATATATATATATTATATATTTATATATATATATATACCAATTTAAAGATCGAAAATAAATTTAATCATATATTATCAAATAAAAATTTAATCAATCTAGTTTGATTAGAATAATAAATTAAATTCCTATGATCAAATGTGTTCATATATCTAAAAAACAACTTTAGCAACCTTTGTCAATTAATTATTCACAGCAAGGACGGGTCGTAATATTGATATCATTCAAATATATTTTATAAATTCCAAGCGTACAATGTTTGATAATAATAAATCCATCTTTTAAAATCTATCTCCGTAAAATCTCACATAGATTTTGAAAAATCTTCTATCAAAATATCTATAGGAAAAATAACAATTATTTTCTACTTGAAAAATATTTAAACCAAAATAAGAATATCCGGGAAGAGGAGTTACAAATCTACCACCATAGAAATAAATTCGTCCTCAAATTTAATTAGACAAGAAAAGAAAAGAAACATAAAATAATAGGAAGCATTGAGCAAAAGACAACATAGTAGAATTAAAATTATCAGTTTTTATAAAAATAACTTAAAGCATATCATTATACTCAATTTTTTTTTTATAATTGGTCATCCTAGTAATGTAAATATAACGATATTATCAAGAGAGATTCGTATTATTCAAAATCGTATTTTTATATGTAACTGAAAACTCCTTTTTATAAAAAAATATTTATAACCCTTTAAACTATTTTAGAAGCCAAATAGATTTTATAATTTCTAAAATTTGAGAACAATTGTTTTTATATGGAAAATTTTAAATAACACTTTCAAACAATAAATTTTTTAACTAGTTTTTGAAATACCATATAATAGTAAAATAATCTTTAGATGTTTCAAGAGAAGCTATTTCTAATCATGACATTCAAATAAAGTAAATAGTTAGGAGACTAATTATTTTGCAGATCCGGAAAGAAGGGTTAGGGCGTAGAATTTATGGAGAAACAAAGAGAAGGAGTAGATTTATGGAACAATCTTCTCACGAAATAAATTTAGATTTGATCCTAGCCTATTCCCATTCGATCACAAAATATTATCTTAAGATAGTACACATTATTTTAAATAATCTTTGTAACATAAAATCAATAGTCAAAATATTGTTAAGAATAATTCGAATATGTATGTCTTTCATAAATGCAACATCTTCTAATATGGCAATAATTTAAATCTAAATATAATACTTGGGAATAATCAAATAATCCTAGAATAAATCTCTTCTAAAATTTGGCAAATCATATTTATTTTCAACATATCAATAATAGAAATAATAAAAATTATTTTATAACTTGGAAAATACTTAAACTGAATAGACTAAATAGAAAAGTGTAAGAAAATGAAAAGCGGCTTACGATTCTACCCACCTTAAAAATATTTCCTCCTAGACATTTTCAAAGGCCACGATTAGGTATGACTAAGGTATAATCAAGAGACGAAAATTTTCAATCGATACAAATAAGGATGACTATTGATATAATCAAATGAATGATAACGACTCTTGATTAAATTGGTCACGCAAAATTGCGGATAGGATCAAAATAATAATAAAAAATCGACAAAAGAAAAATGTGATTGGGCACGATCAACCTTTGGTCAATGGTCTAGTTGACGACTAAAATATTTTAAGAATGGTCAAGATTGAAACGGTTTGACACGATTATCTCGATTAACTGTTTAGGCAACATTTATTTGGGCGCGTATCTAGAATAAGGTGTGAACTGACATGATCAAATATACATTTCAAATTGGTCTAATCGTGATCAAGAGTCGTTAAGGACGTTTCAAAACAGAATTGTTTTAGCGCGGTTTGATTATTTAGGCACGATCATAGAATCATAATCTAGGTGCGATTATGAATTTAGTAGAATATTGTAATCGGTTCTAAATGATTACTAGGAAGAAAGAAACTACATGACGATTCTTGGACAAAAATATAAAAAAAATGGGGAAGAATTACCAATTTAAAAGAAGATGGCAATACGAAACAAGACATCAAATCATTTTGGGAAAGCTAATAGTCATGTGCCAATAAAGGTATATCATTTATGGTATTCGATAATCGAAGCCTATCCAAAGTCACTTTACCGCGAATTTATGCCTCACCAGTGTACCTCTGGCTGCAATCAACTCTTAGTTCCACGACTCAAGAAAGGATACGGTATCAAACACTTTATCACTCTATCCAATATTGGCATAATAACTCAAAGATGGAATAGGACAAACAAAGCATAGTTTGAATATGCTCGATAACCCACGCTTAATTACTTCAACTTAGGAGTCATGCCTCGCCAGTGCGCTGCTAGCTGCAGTGAACCCGTAGTCTCCATAATTCAAATGAATAGCGACAGTGCGCTGTTGTCCTGCCATTATGGGCCATCAAAAATTATTCCAACTATATTCATAAATATATGTTCTTTGAAAATCAATTTGAAAGTCAATTTGAAAATCAGATGATGGACTAGGAAGAAAATGACTGAAGACAAAAGAGATATAAATTTTTTTAATTTCTATTTCTCTATTATTCAAGATCGAGGAAAATATGTATAAAGGACTATGCCTACCTGCTATGAATATATATATATATATATATATATATATAATATATATATATATATATATATATATATATATATATATATATATATATATATATATATATATATATATATATACACACACAAGTATATATGTACAGCCTAAATAAATCCCCAAAATTCCAAAAAAAAAGAAATCAATCTAAGAGAAGATTATCCTATTTCCAAGTAAAATATAAATTTAAATAGCAATAATACATATATTATATTAAAAATAAAATTTACAGAAATTATTCACGATACTAAAAATGGACTAGCAATATATACACACATCTATATATCCACATAGACGTCGTTGGTCTCATTACATGGCTACCAGGGCTTGGGTTGGGTTCTGGCTAGTTTGGAACAACCGGGTCTTCTAAAAGTCGTATTATTATTAAATAACTAATTTATTTATTTATAGAGATCAAGTCACAACTTCGTCTGGTTTTTCTACTTCGGACACACTTATGGCTCAGTCTTCCCTACCGTAGCTAATACACTAGTAAAAGCACGCTAATGCACTATCCGTGCCATCACTTCTAGTCATTTGGCACTTCAAAATTTAACCATGACTAAGGCATTCTATAATAATAATTAATTAAATTACATATTTATAAAATTCTAAAAATCACATTTTAATTCGAATAAATAAATAAAAGAATGTTTTCAAGATGTCGGAAAGAGGGATTAAAAACTACCCACCTTAGAACTACCATCGAATCAGAATACATTAGTGCTTCCTTCTATGAAAATTATCCAATAGGATTTAGAATTTAATAAGGCCTATATAGCAACCTTAACTACCAACTGTCAAATTAAACTAGGGACTCCTAGTCCTAACCATTCTCCTAAAATTGACTTACTCCTAGTTGTGAATGAGCATTTCCTAGTCGCATGCTCGCAGTAGTACGACTAACATGGTACTACCACGAGTTCGCACAATTTACGAAACCTGACCTGCATGGGTCACCACAAAAACTTATCACGATCCGCACCCGCTTTTCGAATACGAGACGTGTACAAGCCAGCCTACGCCGCAGAGTCGGCGGTAGAACGCTGTCACGGCCGAGATGCTCAAAATCACAAAATATAATATTTATTGCCCATTCACATTATTAAATCAAATCTACAATTATTATAAGATCTACATTTAAAAAAAGTACAAAATCTTACAAATAATGAAATTGATATCACATCTATCTAATTTCTAGGTTTTGGTCTGCAAGTACACCCGTATCTCCCAATGCTAAGTGAAGCCACAGCTAACCTGAAAATATTGGTTTTCAGTCAGAAATGAAACGAGTACATTCTCACAACAGATTCAATAAATGACAAATCCATAAATCTGTAAATAATAATGAAATATACGACGAAAAGATAAGCATGGAATCATGGCAAAAATTGAGCACGGTAAAAATGACAAGTGAGTACTAGCAATGTATAATGTAGAACCAGAAACTATATCTATCTAGTGAGTTGAAATACTACTTCGACATGTAAACGGCTAAGGATAAATCCGGCATCTCGCACATGAAATGTGCGACTGCTATTAGGCACGAATAAGGTCCGGCACCCCGCACGTGAAGTGTGCGACTGCTATTAGGGAAGAATAATTTTGGGTTTGTTTACATGTCTAGAGTATTTCTCCGCCCGACTAGTACTCATGGATCCCAACAGGTCACGAACACGGTAATAGATTGGTCACGAACAACATCTAAAGAATCCATAACTACTATCTCGTGTAATATCGTGTCAAGAACCAATAAAATACTACTACGTACATGATTCATAGAGATAATCAAATATGAAAACTATCAGAGATGTACTCGCCTGAGGTCCTGTGCTGGTGAAACTGATAGTCCCGTTGCGTATAATATAGTCCAGTTGGCTAGGGTCGATGTGAAGGATTTCGGAGTTCGCAAGAGCATATAAATGATTCTCAGTATCGAGAATGATATAATCTAAGAGAGACTTTGAGTTTAGGAAAAAAGATAATTCTTATTTAGAACCATTATATCTTGGTAGGAGTAAAAAAGCCCAATTACCTATATGTATTCTCTAAGCAAAACCCCAAGTTATAAATCCTTACTAGTAATTTTTAGAAATCAAATAAAAGCCCAACAAATAAAGCCCATTTAAATATATATAGCCTAAAATGTTAGACCCCAAAATTAAGCATCTAACAAGCCCAAATATTTATATATATAAAAAGCTCAAAACAATAATCTCATTAAACAAAGCCTAATAATGCCTTTTTTATATATAATTTTTAAAGGAATATTGTAAATATACAAAAATAACAATAATAATGATATCAATAATGATTATAATCCAAGTATTATTCCTATAACTAAAACTTATTTATTAATATTAAGCTCTAAGCCCCAAAGGAAATATATAAGAATAAGCCCATTGGACTTAGTCCACAAAACCAGCCCAATAATATAAACATATAAGCCTAAATAATTTATTTAAAACCTAGATGATAGCCCAATATTTGTTTTAGCTCAAAATACATAACTGACAAAAACCATATATATATATATATATATATATATATATATATATATATATATATATATATATATATATATATATATATATATATATATATTAAAAGCATAATTCAGTTTAAACAAGGCCCAATCTAATGAAATAAATAAAACAACATTGGGCGCTGAGCCCAATAGGCCCCAAGGCCTAATTATTTCCTAAATATAAATAGTAACTTTAATAATACAGTGGTATTAATAGCAACAGTATTGCATAATGAAATTTATATTAATTAGAATACTTATGCATACTTACTATATATGGCATAATATAATGAAATACTTGTAATGCTACAGGTGCTTCGAAGTTGTGGTTTCTCATTTCTCACAGAAGAGAGAAAATGGCTCTTCTTGTTCTGTGTAGTAACTACCTTAATAAAATATTGATACTCATTACTACCCTCCCCTCGTTTTTAGTTCCCAATTAATAAATAAAAAGTAATTACTAGTCCTCATTAAAAGAGGAATGACCAGAGAAGGAAAGTAAGAAAGAGAGAGGGGGTCAAAGAGCTTACAGAGGAAGCTCGGCGCTCAGCGGCGGTGCAGCGCTCGCCGAGGGTCCAGGTGCGGGGACGGGTGCTGGCACGGGTTCGACCAGGCAGCGTCGGCGACAGCGTCGCTGCCTCGAAGGATGGCTAAAGGCGGGCGCTCGACTCTGTGGTCCTTGGACGCATCGGCTTAGGTCGGCACTAGCGTGGAGAAGGGACGGTGACGCGAGGAGTTCGGCGAGCGTGGTCGCCCAGGATGGCGCAAGCATGAAGGCGAGGTTGGGTTGATTCTGCTGACGCCGTCATCGGCTCGAGGATGCGGTGGCGTCCCAACTCCGCCGTCCCGAGGATGACTCGTCGGTCATCGGTGGAGGAGAGGCCGGGAACTGAAGGGGGGCGCCCGGCTCGTGGGGACGCGGCTCGGCCGTCAGTGAGGCGGCGTGATCCCGGCATGGAGGCAGCACCTCACCTTGGAGGAATTGCTCCGGAGGGGAGCGCGGGGAGACTCCGATCAGATCCAGAGACGCCAAGTGCGGCAGTTTGCTCGCGGTGGAGAGATCGGCATAGAGGTAAGGATTTGGGTTTGGCGGGTTTTGCTTTGTTTATGGTTTGGTGGTTGGGGTCGACTCGACCGGAGTTCGTCTAATGGTGGTGGTGGTGCTGTGGGTGAGAGCGGTGGCAGAGATGGACGAAGGCAGTTGGCAACCACCGGCAATGTTAGTAGTTGCAGGAGTCAGGAAACGTCAAATTGTGTATTGTCCGGTGTATCGGACACAAACTATTGCTGTGGGATTGTAATAGACACAAGCTAGTAAAAATTGGGAGTGGACACGGACAACACGGGTCCAGACACGGCTGATTTCTGTGGTGGTAGGCATGGTCACTTGGACTCAAAACTATAGATGTCGGACGGGGTGTGGCGACGGTGGCAGCAGGGGATTGTGAGGCCTTGCTAGTGCCGACATTGGTTGATATATCTCGACTGCCGAGGAAGGATGAGGAGGGTCCTCACGCTACATGTTTTATACGGTTATTATACGTTGGGTTCCTTAGGTTTTTCTTTGCTAAAAAGATAGGGATGCTTTGCATAATAGGATATGATCAATATCATCGTTTTACAAACCTACGAATATATAGATGTGGATATTCTAACTTACGTATAATCTAGTTAAAATAATATTATCCATAATATCGAAATTAGCATATATCTTAATCCGCTAATTAGAGACTTTGATAATATCTAATAATTTAAGTCGCATGAATATATATATATATATATATATATATATATATATATATATATATATATATATATATATATATATATATACCGATTTAAAGATCGAAAATAAATTTAATCATATATTATCAAATAAAAATTTAATCAATCTAGTTTTATTAGAATAATAAATTAAATCCCTATGATCAAATGTGTTCATATATCTAAAAAACAACTTTAGCAACCTTTGTCAATTAATTATTCACAATAAGGACGGGTCGTAATATTGATATCATTCAAATATATTTTATAAATTCTAAGCGTACAATGTTTGATAATAATAAATCCATCATTTAAAATCTATCTCCGTAAAATCTTACATAGATTTTGAAAAATCTCGTTTCTATCGAAATATCTATAGGCAAAATAACAATTATTTTCTACTTGAAAAATATTTAAACCAAAATAAGAATATCCGGGAAGAGGAGTTACACACGTATACTGAAAATACATATAACGGAAAACGAGAGTGATAGGAGTGGATAAAGTCTCATAGGAATTGTCGAGAATGATTTGCCTCTGCGATAGGATATTGCATGGTTCGTAGTAACTGTCCCTCGTTGTTGATCTTCAATTATCGAGCGTAGTTTCGGGACAGATGATCCTAGAAGACTTGATCGCCAAATTAAGTGAATGTTGAAGTCCCATAGGATGACCCAATAAAGTCGCATAAGAAATTTTGTCGAGGATGAAGGATGATGTAGTGCATGTTGAGGATAAGTCTAAGCGAGTGAGTATCGTGTTTTGGAAGTTAGCGAGAGCCTTCGACTAGAATGATATGGTCAGAAAGAAAATTTATGATCGATCGAATAAGTATGTAAATAGACTTGGTTGGTCGATGATCAAATAGATGTTGAGGAACGTACTTAGCATAGTGATACGGTAAGGCGATTGCAAGAATTCTGCAATACGCGAGAGTGATGAATAGTAGAATGACCCTAAGAATTGTGTCGTAGATCGGTTTGAGTAACGGTTAGGCTATGTATGTTGGGTTCACGATCTATGTCACAAAACGAACTACTTGGGATTGATTCAAAAATTTAGTAAAGAATTCCTATTCGATCAGGAATTGGAGATGGGCGTATCATAAGAGACCTTGGGTCGGAAAGATTGTTGCCTTTGAGCATCGTAGACTCAAGTTGACCTCTTGTGTCGGAAGAGATTAAGCATGATGTCTGGATAAGTTACCTAGCGGGGGTAGCCCCAGACGTAATACATAGATAGTTTTGAGAACGCGAATCGTGTTGGAATAGTTACGTACGATGCATAGTATGGATTGTAGGCGAAGAAAGTTTAGACATGTTGGACTTAGTCCATGTCGTTGAGGCCAAATGTTATGAACGATTAGATAAAAACTTGAGTTGTGCGAGAGATAGAAAATGATTTGACGAATAGGCGTTGCGAAAAATTGTTGTGATCGGATGCGTAACAACTTAATGCAATGCATGTGTTAGATGGCCATCTAGAAACTTAAGGTATCGAAGTTACGATTTTGAATTAAGTTATATGCAGAAATGTTGGGAGGATGATCGCGTGTTATGGAATAATGCATACGGGAAATATTTTTGGAATAGACGCTAAGATCTGACCAAGTCGAGTATGGAATAGCTGATGCTTGAGGATTTAAGTTGAGCCTGTTATCTTTGTCCCAATATCCTACAACTCAGCTTGGCTAAAATGCATATATTGGTGGGACGCCTAAAATATGTGTATGGTCCAAAGTAAGTTGTATGATTCAAGCGATAGTAGCACGAGATCGTGAAATGATCTAGCAAAACAATTGGATTTAGTGTTGGTTTCGGTTCGAAGACGAACCTTATTTTGAGTGGTATATTATGTAATGTCCCGCTCCATACGGTGCATTACGATGAGTCGTTGACTCAAAGAGTTACGTTAGTCCGAAAAGAAGCTTGAGTCGATTCGAATCTATAAGTCAAAGCGATGCAAAGCATAAGTCTGCTTGGAACAAAGTATTGACTTTGGTTGATCTGGTGTTCAGGCTACGCTTTTATGCTGAATCATAAGGGATCGACATTTTGCCTTGTTCACTAAGGTGTCTGCAAAACCAAATCGTCGCCTTACAACGGATTGTGTCATGGGCACGGTAGGCCGAATAAGTCGAATAATTCAACGAAATGACTAAGTCAGGAGAGTTGGTCGTGCAACCAAGTTATGGAAATCGAGCCGCTTCAGCTCGACAAAACGACAAGGCGTATCGGCTTAAGGTGGGCGGGTTCTTGACTCTCTCTTCCTACTCCTTCACGTCTAATAAAATGTATCCTTGTATACGTAAGTTGCCATTAAGTTAGCGAGCGTGGCTCGAACGGTTAAATATCTTAGTATGTGTCGAACATTAAGATAGAACATTGAACATTGAACAATTGAAGCGACGTGCATCAAGTATACGGGTCGCGGTAGGACGGTGATGATAGAACATTGAAAGGCAATATCGAGATGTGCATCACGTGCACAACTCCGAGAACATTGAACACTAGGCCTAGAACACTGATTATTGCGTTAAGCATGCCCTCCTGCATGAAAGCTACGAAATGACTAAGTAACTACGGAACTGCTGTTATGTGAATAACTTATGAATGGAACGCGTTGAGTATAAGTATGAAAAGTCTAAGCCGTTGGACGTCGTGCATCAATACGGATGTGTTGGAACATAATGCCGATGTAACTTGAGATAGAGATAACGGAATATGTTTATGGAATGTGAGATTGGTTGGAATGATATGACTTGTTTGCCATGGCGCGTATTACATGGTCAATGGACTCAGATGGCCCGTGCACGGGTGCGACTTCCTTTGAACGGTTACGACTGGGGCACCGGGACCGTTCGGCCTAGGAAGGAATTATGTATGGTATTTATGGTGCACATCATTAGGACGGGTTACGACCGGTCAGTGTTGTGATAAGCTATGATATCAGTAAGTTTGGGATCCTTCAGATACTAGGCTAGCAATCCGCACTAAAGCGATCATAGGCTTGCACATAAAGATGCCAAGTCCATTACGATACGAAATACTTCATATAGATAGGGCCGGTGGGCTGAGATTAGAATTGGGTGCAGGTGTGATTCCCCTTTCTGGATTTTTAAAATTATTGTTGTTATTTTGTGCTAAATAAAATTCTCAATTCCAAAATCTTCCCCAAATCTCTAACCCTAATTTTACCCTAATTTTGCCAGGCTTCCTTAAGACATATTTTAATTTGATGACCTAGTTTATTATTTAATTATATATTTGAATTTCTATGTTGAAATTATTTGTTAAATATTAAAATATGTGACTTAAATTATTAAATATTATCGAATATACATTTTAAATATTATTTATATGATTTTAAGGAAATATATTCGTTTTAAAATAAGTTATTTGATGGCAATAGATTTTATTTCGTAATAATTGATTATTTGATATAATTGAATTATATGATTTAAAATCGTCCGATAAAATATTAAACAATACTTTAAATTAGTATCAATAGTTTAGATGGATTAAATATGTTCAAATAATTGTTTCGGATTTAGATTTATGAGAAGACTATCTATTAGAATTTAAATAATTTGATTTTATTTGGAGAATTATTATACATAGAAATTATGATAAGATTTCTTAATTATCATTCCTATCGATTAGTTTAAATTCATATGCTAGTTATATTTTTTTGGGAGCAAACTGGTTGCCTATTAATAGAGGTGCTTTATGAATTCTTTTCCAGCCAATCCCTTCAGCAACCCTCCGCCAACACCAATTCCATCATCCACCCTCTTATCGCCATCATCACCACCTTTACAACCAGCTACCCCGGCCAACCCAAAATTTGCCATCCATACTAGCATCAACATGACCACCACTGCACAGGACCGCAGCCACAATAACCAACACCAGAATATGTGTCCATGTCCGGACCCGTGTCGACGTGTCGGTGTCCACTACACCCCTTTCCAGCCATTAAATACATTACAGAATGCAAGACTCTTGTGTCCGACATACCGGACACAATCCACAAGACCATCTCCTCTGTGTCCGATCATCAGGACACGCCACGCCGACAACAAATAATAAGAATTCCTGACCTCGCCGACCGAGCCGCAGTGGTCGCTCCACCTGCAGCTTTCGCGCGGGCACCCCTCTCCCCCGTCGAGAGCCCGCAACTCCGGCGTGCTCCGCATCCGCGTCCTCTTTTTCCCACACGCCCTGTTTCTGCTCGACCACCGCCAGCCATCGCCTTTCTACGGTGCGCCCAGGACCTCCTTGTGGCAGAGTCACCATGACCGCCATCCTCGCAGTAGCACACAGCAGCGCACCGCAATCCTTCCAACAAGCCCCGCCACGCGGCGCAACCAATACCGACAACCGCGGAGAGCTCCCGCTGAACCGCCCACCTTTCGACCGCCGCGGAGACCATGCCGTTGACCGAGTACCCAACCGTGGCTCCACCAGAACTCCTCGTCCCCAGCCGTTCGACCGTCGTCCGCCATGGACGCGCGCAGCCGAGCCGCCGCTCGAACGCGCGTAGACGAACGACATCGTCGCGGTTCCGTGCCCCTCCAGATCTGTGGCCGAGCGCCTAGCGCCGTTGACGCCGTCGAAGCTCCCGATCGAGCCCTCCGCCAGAGGCAAGCGAGCCTCACGCCGGCCGCTCCGGGCGTTCCCTCTACCGGACGATGCCAGCCCTAAATCTGCCCTCCGCCAACCCTCGATTGCCGCCCGCGTGCCTTCACGTTGGCGCACCCGACCGCCGAGCCGTCGCCACCGTACCGACGATCGCCATGGTGAGTTCTCCCCCTTCTTCGTTCTTCTTCCTCCTACATTAGGTGTAATGAGCCCTTTCACTCTCCTGGAGAGAACATTATTGGGGGGACTTAACAGTGTGGATAGGCCGGGTCCGGGTCCAGTTTACTGGGCTGGGACTCGGGCTATGTTTTTAAAAAGATTAGTATTGTTATTATTGACTGATTAGTTGGGTTGAACCTAATATAGGAATTGGTCCTGTGGGCCAGAGTTTTACATTAAGTCTATTATATATATTATTATTTATTCAGAATGTTTACGTGATATTTTGGGCCTATATATGTTAATTTGGGTTCTTAAATTGTTGGGTTAGCCACCAAAAAAAAGATTATTTTCATTTCAGACTTTTGGGTCTCCTTTTTTGGGTCTTATATTTGGTATATAAAGAATTTATGGGCCTTCATGCCTATAAGTTATATTTTCAAAACTAAAGAACATCTTGGTATAACAAACGATTTTGGGTTTTAGTTTGTAAAATTATATTTTTGAAAAGGATGAGTTATATAGAAGGTTTTAAAAAAATGTTTATAAATATTTTCTAAAAACAAATATAATTTTGACCAAAAGCTAGTCGATAAAATTTAGTTTTAGCCTAAAATAGTTTCAAGTATTTATATAGAAAATATGGCTTTCTAATATTATAATTACTTTCCAAAATAGTTTTATGTATTAGTTATGTAATTTCTTTCGATTATAAATCACCGATCGTGACTAACCAGACTCCTCATTTTCTTGCGATTCCGAAATTCTTCACATCAACCGTAGCCAACTGGACTATTTCGAACGCAATGATAACACTGGTTTCACCAACAAAGGACCATAGGCAAGTATACTCTCTGATTGTTTTTTGATTTATAGTAGTCTATAAATTTTATGTTTATACATATGTCTTGCTGCTTGTTGACACGCTCGTCACACGGAGTATTCGGGAGGGAAAATATCTTAGTAGACATGTGGACTACCCAGAACTATTCTATGAGTCTATTCTTGAATAATAGCAGCTGCACACGACACGTGCAGGGTGCGGGGTTTACCCCCTAGCCTTTCACATGTCGAAACGGATATTTCAAATCACATAGATAGTTGTATTTTATTTGTTTTCCTTGTCTTCTCCACCACTTACCATGTCATCAGTACTTTCTAGTTTTCATCTCTCATATGTTATTTTCATGTCTTGTTAATTCTATTGTATTCTCGTATTGCCGTCGGTTTGTGTGCTTGTTCCATTCCTGACTGGAAATTAACATTTTTCAGGTTAGTTGTGGCTTCTCTTAGCATTGGGCGATACGGGTGTACTTGCAGATAGAAACCTAGAAATAGATAGCAGTTGTATCATTTTCATTAATTGTGAGAACTTTGTATTTTTTTTAAATATAAATGTTGTAAATGTTGTAATAAACTTAGAAGTGTGAATGAGCAATAAATTTTATTCTTTTTGTGATTTTGAGCATTTGGTCGTGACAGCGTTCTACCACCGACTCTGTGGCGTAGGCTGGCTTGGACACGTCTCGTATCCGAAAAGCGGATCGTGACAAGTTTTTGTGGTGGCCCATGCAGGTTCGTTTTCACAAAAGATTGCAAACTCGTGATAGTACTTAAATTAGTCGTACTATTGCAAGCCTACACTAAGAAATGCTCATTCACAATTAGGATTGAATTAATTTAGGAGAATGACTAGGAATAAGAGTCCCTTATTAATTCGATTATTGGGTAGTTAAGGATTAGGCCATGCAATTTAGTAAATTTAGATGACCTGGAAAAGTTTATAGATACACTATTACATTTTGATACGATGATATGACCTAAGGTGGGTACACTATTTACTCATCAACTTAGGCCTTCCTGGAACCCAATACTTGACCGTAACCCTTCTTTTCGAAAGTTTGAAAAGTGTTCATTTATTGTTTGAATTAAAATGTGATTCTTAGAATTTTATGAATATTTATTATAGAAGGCATTAGTCACGGTTAAGTTTTGGAGTACAAGATAACCAAGAATTTTGGCACTGAGAGTGTAGTCGAGTGCTTTGACTAATATGTTAGTCATGGTAGAGAAGGCCGAGTCATAGGTGTGCACTAACTAGGAAAATCAGGCCAAATTATGACATAATCCTAGGAATAATTTAATTACTTATTATTCAGATTATTGGCTTTTAGAAGACCTGGTTGTTCCAAACTAGCCCGAACCCAACCCAAGTCTTGGTGGTCATGTAATGCGACCAACATCGACCATGTAGAATGTGTATATATATATTTGTGGTCCATTTCTAGTATTATGAATAATTTCTATAAATTATATATTGAATATAATATATGTATCATTGCTATTTAAATTTATATTTTTCTTGGAAATATGATAACCTTCTCTTAGAATGATATTTGGCACCTTTGGGATTTACTTAGACTATGTATATATACTTGTGTATAAATATATTCATTATAGGTAGACATAGTGCTTTATACATATTTTTCCTCGATCATGAATATTAGAGAAATATAAATTTAAGTTTATACTACTTTTGCCTTCAGTCATTTTCTTCCTAATCATGATCATTTGTACAACTTTATCTTATGTCTTTTTCTAAACATCGCCATATCATAAGTTCGTATCACTTATATTCTTTTCCTTGGACCTAAGGAAATGATTTTTTTTAAATAACTTCCCACTCAATTGTCTATTAATCTCGAGTTAAGTTCTTGGATCCAAAAGTTTTCTCCCAATCGTTGAATATTGAATATTCGCGAAATAAGGATTATAAGATTTTTCGACTTTCATCATTATCCTTCCTAGGCAATTGTTTTTTTTCAAGAAGTTGGTCTTATACTTGAAGAATAGATACCTGCACTTTTTCTATCTTTATTAACTTGTATGATATTTTTAAACTCCTTTGATATTCTTGGAGATGTAGTTAGAATAATTTTGATGACTTGCGATGACAAGACAGCAGCGCACTGTCGTCACTTATTTGAATTATCGAGACTACGGGTTCTCTGCAGTTAGCAGTGCACTGGCGAGGCGTGACCTCTAAGTTGAAATAAATTCAAGTAAGCGTGGGTAATCGAACATTATCAAAACTATGTCTTGGTTGTCCTATTTAATTATTGAGTTATTATGTCAATAATTGGATAGAGTTGGTAGAGTGTTCGATACCATATTATGCTCAAGTCATAAATCAAGGGTTTACTGCAGCCAGATGTACACTGGCGAGGCATGGATGCTTGGTTAAATGATTTTGGACATACTTATGGTTTTCGAATATTATAGAAACTACATCTTTTGGCATGTGACTGTTAAAATTTTTATGCTCCACAACTTCATAAACTCTCGATTAAAATTTGATTAATTCTTAACCTTTCATTACTTGAACCCTTCCTTTTATCTTTTTCTACTGTTATTAGTCTTCCTAGAAATCATCTAAACCTATTCACTAGATTCATAAACATACCTATATCATGATTCAATAATCATGCCTACCAAATTGATCATGCTAAACACGATTTCGATTTAGATCGTCCTTAACGACTTTTGATTGCAACCAGACCATTTGATTGTATTTCGATCATGCCCACTCACATATTTTCTAGATTTCGAGTCTGCGATCGTGCCTAAATAATCTTGCCTAAGCAATTAAGCGAGTTAATCAGGTCAAACAAATTTTTTTAAATAGGTTTGCTCGTGATTAAACTATTTTGACTAAAGTCATGCCTACACTTCAAACTCTATTATTAGTGCTTAAATTTTGTTCCATTGTGATCATGGCTATTTCGATCATATTCATACGTGTGCCAAATTTTAATCATGCTTGGATGACTTGCATGATTAACCTCGATCGTGAATGCATCTTAGTGTATCTAAGTGATTTAACCAAGTATAGGTTTCGAATGTCGACCATGCCCATATAAATCCAACAGTAGTTAATCATGCCTAACATTTTTTCTAGTTTAGCGAATCATCTTTCAATTACATTCTTGACCATGGTGACTAAACCCTTTGACTATACTCGTGCCACGTGTTATCTTTTTTTAAAGTTCAATTATATTCACGATCTAACCCATTTTGATCAATGATCGCATCATTTCTTACATCCTTAATCATGACTAATCGTGCTATTCAAATGTTGAGAATAATATTTCTAAGGTGGGTAGAGGCTCCTATTGATGAATTGTCCTTGAGGTCATTATTAGCTTGCGTCGAATTTTGAGAACACTTATAACCTTTTATGAATCAAGACCGCAAGACTCTAACATCAAACCCTATTTATTTATTTATTATTATTGTTATTACTATTTTCCATTCCCATCCTTCCTTTGACCAATATTTCTTACTAAGAAAGTTTTCATTACCCTTGACCTTATCTTATTAACCAATACAAATTTTATTTAAAATTTTGTTACTACAGTTCCCTTCGGACCTATCGAGCCTATCTATCCTAGACATTCCATAAATTCGAGGACGAATTTATTTCTAAGGTGGGGAGATTTGTGATTCCCCTTTCCGGATTTTCAAAATTATTGTTGTTATTTTGTGCTAAACAAAATTCCCAATTCCGAAATCTTCCCCAAATCTCTAACCCTAATTTTGCCAGGCTTCCTTAAGACATATTTTAATTTGATGACCTAGTTTATTATTTAATTATATATTTGAATTTTTATGTTGAAATTATTTGTTAAATATTAAAATATGTGACTTAAATTATTAAATATTATCGAATATATATTTTAAATATTATTTATATGATTTCAAGGAAATATATTCGTTTTAAAATAAGTTATTTGATGGCAATAGATTTTATTTCGTAATAATTGATTATTTGATATAATTGAATTATATGATTTAAAATCATCCGATAAAATATTAAGCAATACTTTAAATTAGTATCAATAGTTTAGATGGATTAAATATGTTCAAATAATTTTTTCGGATTTAGATTTATGAGAAGACTATCTATTAGAATTTAAATAATTTGATTTTATTTGGAGAATTATTATACATGGAAATTATGATAAGATTTCTTAATTATCATTCCTATCGATTAGTTTAAATTCATATGCTAGTTATATTTTTTGGGAGCAAACTGGTTGCTGATTTATAGAGGTGCTTTATGAATTCTTTTCCAGCCAATCCCTTCAGCAACACTCCACAAACACCAATTCCATCATCCACCCTCTTATTGCCATCATCACCACCTTTACAACCAGCTACCCGGCCAACCCAAAATCTGCCATCCACACCAGCATCAACATGACCACCACTGCACAGGACCACAGCCACAATAACCAACACCAGAATATGTGTCCATGTTCGGACCCGTGTCGACGTGTCGGTGTCCACTAACACCCCTTTCCAGCCATTAAATACATTAAGAATGCAAGACTCTTGTGTCCGACATACCGGACACAATCCACAAGACCATCTCCTCTGTGTCCGATCACTAGGACACGCCACGCCGACAACAAACAATAAGAATTCCCGACCTCGCCGACCGAGCCGCAGTGGTCACTCCACCAGCTTTCGCGCGGGCACCCCTCTCCTCCGTCGAGAGCCCGCGACTCCGGCGTGCTCCGCATCCGCGTCCTCTTTTTTTCTTACGCCCTGTTTCCGCTCAACCACCGCCAGCCATCGCCTTTCCACGGTGCGCCCAGGACCTCCTTGTGGAAGACTCACCATGGCCGCCATCCTCGCAGTCGCGCACAACAGCACACCGTAATCCTCCCAGCAAGCCCCGCCACGCGGTGCAGCCAATCCCGACAACCGCGAAGAGCTCCCGCTGAACCGCCCACCTTCCGACCGTCGCAGAGACTATGCCGTTGACCGAGTACCCAACCTCGGCTCCACCAGAACTCCTCGTCCCCAGCTGTTCGACCATCCTTCGCCATGGACGCGTGCAGCCGAGCCGCCGCTCGAACGCGCGTAGACGAACGACATCGCCGCGGTTCCGTGCCCCTCCAGATCTGTGGCCGAGCGCCGTTGACGCCGTCGAAGCTCCCGATCGAGCCCTCCGCCATAGGCAGGCGAGCCTCGTGCCGGTCGCTCCGGGCGTTCCCTCTACCGGACGACGCCAGCCCTAGATCTGCCCTCCGCCAGCCCTCGAGTGCCGCCCGCGTGCCTTCACGTTGGCGCAGCCGACCGTCGAGCCGTCGCCACCGTGCCGACGATCGCAATGGTGAGTTCTCCCCCTTCTTCGTTCTTCTTCTTCCTACATTAGGTGTAATGAGCCCTTTCTCTCTCCTGGAGAGAACAGTATTGGGGGGACTTAACAGTGTGGATGGGCCGGGTCCGGGTCCAGGTCCAGTTTACGGGGCTGGGACTCGGGCGATGTTTTTAAAAAGATTAGTATTGTTATTATTGACTGATTAGTTGGGCTAAACCTAATATGGGAATTGGGCCTGTGGGCCAGAGTTTTACATTAAGTCTATTATATATATTATTATTTATTCAGAATGTTTACGTGATATTTTGGGCCTATATATGTTAATTTGGGTTCTTAAATTGTTGGGTTAGGCCACAAAAAAAAAAGATTATTTTCGTTTTAGACTTTTGGGTCTCATTTTTTGGGTCTTATATTTGGTATATAAAGAATTTATGGGCCTTCATGCCTATAAGTTATATTTTTAAAACTAAAGAACATCTTGGTATAACAAACGATTTTGGGTTTTAGTTTGTAAAATTATATATTTGAAAAGGATGAGTTATATAGAAGGTTTTAAAAAAATGTTTATAAATATTTTCTAAAAACAAATATAATTTTGACCAAAAAGCTAGTAGATAAAATTTAGTTTTAGCCTAAAATGGTTTCAAGTATTTATATAGAAAATATGGTTTTCTAATATTATAATTACTTTCCAAAATAGTTTTATGTATTAGTTATGTAATTTCTTTCGATTATAAATCACTGATCGTGACTAATCAGACTCCTCATTTTCTTGCGATTCTGAAATTCTTCACATCAACCCTAGCCAACTGGACTATTTCGAATGCAATGGTAACACCGGTTTCACCAACAAAGGACCACAGGCAAGTACACTCTCTGATTGTTTTTCGATTCATAGTAGTCTATACATTTCATGTTTATACATATGTCTTGCTGCTTGTTGACACGCTCGTCACACAGAGTAGTCGGGAGGGAAAATATCTTAGTAGACATATGGAATATCCAGAACTATCCCATGAGTCTATTCTTGAATAATAGCAGCTGCACACGACACGTGCAGGGTGCCAGATTTACCCCCTAGCCGTTCACATGTCGAAACAGATATTTCAAATCACATAGATAGTTATATTTTATTTGTTTTCCTTGTCTTCTCCACCACTTACCATGTCATCAGTACTTTCTAGTTTTCATCTCTCATATGTTATTTTTATGTCTTGTTAATTCTATTGTGTTCTCGCATTGCCGTCGGTTTGTGTGCTTGTTCCATTCCTGACTGGAAACCAACATTTTTAAAGTTAGCTGTGGCTTCTCTTAGCATTGGGCGATACGGGTGTACTTGCAGACAGAAATCTAGAAATAGATAGCAGTTGTATCATTTTTATTAATTGTGAGAACTTTGTATTTTCTTTAAATATAAATATTGTAAATGTTGTAATAAACTTAGAAGTGTGAATGAGCAATAAATGTTATTCTTTTTGTGATTTTGAGCATTTGGCCGTGACAGCGTTCTACCGCCGACTCTGCGGCGTAGGCTGGCTTGGACACGTCTCGTATCCGAAAAGTGGGTCGTGACAGCAGGTGTAGGGCTTACTAACCTTATGCATATGTCTAAGTTTGGTTGGTTGGCCGCGTGAATTATATGGTTGGTTATGCATATTTCTAACGATTGTAAGCTAAGCGAAACGAGACACAAACATGCACAATCACTATGCTTATGTTCATATTATGTCTAACTGTATCTGCTGCAGAGATACAGTATTGGACACATTTATGATAGGTTGCTATGCTTGAATATTGCCATGAAACTGATCATAAGGCTAAACAGAAAGATCACCAAATAATGCTGTATGTTTCACTAAATATACATTGTTGGTTTGGGTGCGGGTGGGTCTTGATCAGTGCAGCGAGGACGAAAGCACTAATCCCCCTAGTTTACTTGCAGGTTCAGGTTAAGTTCGGCTTGGAACGTGAGCTTGGCTTGGATGCGCCAAGACATGGAGTCCTTAGCGTTTCAAGAGGAGCTACCGCTTTGGCGTTCGGACTTACAACATGAAGATATGCGGTCGAAGACTACTTGTTGGCTATAAAGAGGCATAATGTATGGAACATTGTAATCCTTTGTGAGCTAAGAGAGATCATGAGCGTTGTAGCCAGTTGGCATATTTAGTTGGGCTATTCAAAGCCTTTGTAACCTTCAGCTCATTATTAATAAAAGAGATTCTTATTATATACTATGTTTCCTTCCGCTGCTTATGTTATCAATTTGAGATAATCTTATGTTAACTTGTTATCTTGCCTTGCACGAGCGCAACTCCAGGCTCGTGCGGCATCACGCCCCAACGAGGATGTTGATTCGGGTAAAATCTAGCGAGGACGAGCAATTTTTCCGGATCGGAATGTGACAGCTAGTCAGCTGCATTCTGACGGCAATCATCCAGCGCTCCTTCGGTAAATCTGCTGCCTCCAACTGTTGCTGGATGTTGGTGAGCCACTCGTGAACTTCTGTGGGCCCATTTTTGCCCGAGAATTTGGTGCAGCTTAGGTGGAAGGCGAAGAAGGCCCCTTTTTTAGGGGGCGCCGAGCCATCAATGAGATACCACTCTGGAAGAGCTAGAATTCTAATCTTGTGTCAAGACCTACGGGCCAAGGGACGGTCTCAGGTAGACAATTTCTATGGGTGCAAAGGTTTCCTCGGGCCAGACGGAGATTGGCCCTCGAGTGCAAAGGCATAAGGGAGCTTGATTGCAAGACCCACCCGTCGAGCAGGGACAAAAGTCGGCCTTAGTGATCCGACGGTGCCGGGTGGAAGGGTCGTAGCTCAACGGATAAAGTTATTCTAGGGATAACAGATTGATCTTCCCCAAGAGTTTACATCGACGGAAAGGTTTGGCACCTCGATATCGGCTCTTCGCCAGAAGAGCTTGCCCCACCCATAAGTAAATATTTCGTAGTAGCCTCATTAGACCGTACATCTCTCTTGGTATATCCAGATAATAGGTAGGAACAACGGTAGAGTGTCACCTTGACGTGGTAGAAGTCATCAGTTTGAGCCTGATTATCCCTAAACCTAATATGAGTTTTTCTATTTTGATAGGCTTATATACGGAATGTCTCGAAATAATACCTGGGGCAGGAGCTTCAATTAACCTAGATTAAGAAGCTGAAATTTTACCTCTTCCATCAATAGGTTTAGCCAGAGCATTTATAACACGACCCAAATAAGCGTCACTCACAGGTATCCCGACACAACTCCAGATTTCATTAAAGTAAAAGAATATTTTTTTTGTTCTATTCTAGATGAAACAGAATAATTGGATTAGGAATTCATATTAAGGATGAGCTAAAAAAGGCTTCATTGATATTCCCAAAATTGGAAGATATCTATTTCCTCTGAGGAAAATAGTAGGATGAATTAAAAGAGTTCTGTAACATGAACTTTGTACCGCACACATCACTTAACTTAGACGGACCCCGGAAAGTAACGTAAACAAGAGTGAAAAAATAGAATAAATATGAAAGAAAATACGAAATAAAAGGAGAACCTTTGATCATTTTTTTTATATATCGAAATGGGCGATTCCATCGTTTATCATCGAAAAGAAAAGTAATAAGGGGCTCTTCCATTTTCTTTAAAGAAATTTCCCTTTTTCTTCTTAAGTTTTCCCAATTCCCAATTATCTTGATACCCATAAAGATAAGAATTGAATCAGGATCAACTATGACAGAAATAAAGCACTGCTTTAGTTGGCAAAAGTCTGTAAGTGTTTTCGTCGCTGGCTGATGAGCTGGTGGAGTCGCCCTCTCTAAAGCTGCCACAATCCAATATTCTATATTCTTCGCCTGTCTTCATTGAGTCTCCAACTAGATCTGTTGTTGTGCTTGTATCATCACATAGAAGGTCTAAAACAGCTGTTGCGGGTCCATCAACTGTCAAGCTGAGGGAATAGCATCTGTGGCATAGGTGGCATCGGGGAATATCATCTCTCCTGAACCTCGATGGGTGCTATCATGCCCCAGTACCGAAATACGGGGATGGACAAGACCAGCTACACCGTATAAGGTTCAAATACGTCATACGGCTTGGGTATCCTAGTATGCAATCAATCTATGGTCTAAATCCGATCTCATATCCACATGTAATAACAATGAAATAACAGCAAGAGACATAATCATATGGAAAGCAGGAAATACTTATATGATATTTAAGAGTCTACAGGGCAAGATAATAATGTAGACGAGTATACCTTCCCACAGTTCCTAGCATGGTCTGGAACTAAAGTACATTTTCCAAGTCAAGTCTGGAAGATCCACAGGGTCGGTCACAGGCAATTTGGGAACAATCCAGGATTGGTCAGGCCAATCGCAGCAAGTACCAGAAAAGAAGGCTCAAGAACGGGCGAAAAAAAGCCAACAGGATAAAATATAAAAGCAGAACATATATGAACAATAAATAAGGGTAAGAATCGTGGGTACCAATGCAAGATAATAATCCATAACTAATGTAGCTAAATAACCAACAATCATCACAATCTTCCTACAATAATGCCTGCATCGCCAACTGGAACTCAATATCAGCCAGCTATGCAAGCAATAAGCCAAATAATTTAGGAGAATAAGCGGCCACTCAAATGCCTACGGCTGACTATGTGGAGGTTGGGTTACCCCAACAATGCAAGATATAGGAATCCTCAAATCGTGTCATCCCAGCAGGGCTAGTGGGGCCAAGTATAACAAGCAAGAAGAGCACCGATCCCTCGTAAGGCCATCGTGCGAGCAAGAGAAGTACATAGTACATAATAGTAGTCGGATACTACTATCCACTAGTGCAAACGGTAACAATATTCGTGGCGGCCAGCCTGCAAGTCATAACTAATGTCTGGAATAAGGCTAATATTGCACGATCTCAGAATTCCATTCCCTCCCAATGCTTCTACCAGTTTAAGTTACCTAGATTATCCCTATAATTATCCAGAATCACATGCCGTGGTCATATGATCATCCTCCTAGATGTCGTACCTCAGTACGGGAAAGCTAAGTAAGAATCAACTTCGACACCTATAGTCCCAGTTGTGATTCATTCTCAGTGTTATGCAACAAGCAAGCAAGCAATCCTGACCACGCTAAGAATACAGTCCAACTACCAAGATGTCACGTCATGCTCCCGTAGGAGCGATCGTCCTCACTAAGGCGTGATGCCGCACGGGCCTAGGTTGCGCCCGTGCAAGGCTAATCTCCAGAAATGGTCGATTTGAGCTAGGCCACAGAGTCGCACAGAGTGTCCCTGTTTGCAGCGGAAAGTAAATAAACACAAGTTGAAGCGAATTCAAACTCTTTATTGATTTTCAAGAAGTTTACAAGCGGCGCTAGGCCGAGTTTACAAGTCTTTCAAGCTCTCTCTCTCTCTCTGAAACATAAAAGGCATGCCAAGTGGATTACAACATGGAATGATTCATGGCGATGTTCCGATACATTATGTCCTATATATGGTGCTTCAGCTCCTTGCAACGCTCCAAGGCTCCAGAGTTGGCTCCGCGCCTTAGCACGTTCGGGGGAAGCTCTGTACCCGATGATGTCTCATGTGTCCTGCAAGCAAACTGTAGGGTTATCAGTACATTGTTATGCACTGGTGGGGAGGCTAGCTCGCCCACAATGCTATCATTAGCAAATATGTTCTATTTACTTTTGTGCACCGTCTATCATTTATTGTCTTTCTAATCTTGCCTTAGGATCAGTTTCATGGCATATTTCATAACCTATCTCGTGTTGCCGAATTCAAGTATTTGCATGAAAATACATATACGACTTATCCATACTTACCGTCCGGCCTTCCCTGTCCAAAGTAAACCAAGTTAGACAACAATTCGTATATATCAACTTAACGTAATTCACGTAAACATTAAATGTCAAGGGCGTGTCCCTGCCTCAGGTCCTAGCGCATCGTAGGCGTATTTTCTAACTCATTTGTACGAAGTACTCTCGATCATTTGGTGTGTTATATTCAAGCCTGTTCAGAAGGCGCTTCATTCAGTTAACTTAGACTACTTTGTTTTAATGCAAGGACTTGCACGTAGATTGCCACCAGCAAAGCCCACTTAAATCTATATACACCGGTCGCTGGCATCATAAGCCATTTTGAACATGTTTCTCTTTGGTATTTTCACCTATCATAGCGTGCTGGTGCACCTTGATAGTCTTTTGAACTACCCCTTTGGCATTCTCACCTATCATAGCGTGCTGGTGCACCTTGATAGTCTTTTGAACTACCCCCTTGGCATTCTCACCTATCATAGCGTGATGGCTGGTACACCTTGATAGTCTTTTGAAATACCCGGCCTTACGTCTCTTTGAGTGTCCGAGCCCCCACCCAAACAGCCCGTAAGCCATGATTCCGCCTAGGCCGGCCACGATCCTCCCTTTGATCGTGCCGCGGAATCCTTTATTCTTCTTACCTCCCGTATACGATGGGATTGTCCATGACCATTTCGTATTGACTTGTTATTTTAACTTAACGGCTATCTCTGAGCCATAGGCTAACCCTTAGTCATAATGCGTTATCGACCAGGTTGGCGGCGACGTCCGTGCAGCACGGGTAGCGAGCCCCGATGTACGTCCCCGTCATACCTGTCGCTAACCATTCCTTTCTTTATTATCTTTTATTCATTCTTTATTTTCTTTCTTTCGTTTGTCCGTTCGTTCATTGATTCATTCACGTATTCATTCATTGATTCATTCATTCACTTATTCGTTCATTCATTCATTCATACATTTTGCAACTCGCCATGCGGGAGTCGCCTTGGTGTCCCATAGTCTTTCAATATTGCTATACTCTACTCGGAACGACTATGTCGATAGTCTTCCCGTTTCATTATTGTAAACCATTCATTATTTTATTGTTGAACTCATAAGGAACTCGAAATGTAAACTTGTGCCTTAGCACGAGCGTGGAGTACGGTACGAGAGTTCTCACATTTTCTAAGTTCTTTTCTATATTCTATACAAGCATACAAGATAGAATTATTCCCTTAGCTAGGTGCATTGAGTCGTCTATTAGCATGTGCAGTGTTATCGCCTAGCAATTCTAGCAATAGTGTCCGTATTGTTAAGTGTCTAGGCTAAGCAAAGACGGGTTCATCGGAGCCACCCACCTTAGCGATGTTCGAATCGGCCGAGCGATACTCCGAGCGCGCCTTTGAAAGTCTAAGTCTGGATTCATCCTTGACGGGCCAATGTAAGTCTCGTATCGATTCTTTATCAGGTCGATGCCAACTCTTCGGGTCGACGGCTCGTTTGAGTCGTTGCACTTGCCGTTTGAATCGGCGTTCCGCTAGGGCGGAGCGGGTCATTACATAATACACCACTCAAAACAAGTCTCGTCCTCGAGACTTCTCGAGTGTAGATTATCCTACCGTTCTCTAACTCATGTCGTGTGCGTATCTTAGACAATCCCTATCGAATGGCTTTATCGCTCGATGGCACCGAACTACACTCGATACCTTTCCAAGTTCCGTATCGCATACGTTTGGTCGATTTTATTGAATGACTTTTCACTCATTTTAGAGTTGATGGTACTTATTCAATTGTCGTATTTCTTCGACTTGGTTGCTATTGTGCCCTGGCATGGGACTGTAATGGTCGTACGAGGTGCGTTGTCCTTCATCAAACACGAAAGTCGTAGGCTGAGGCAAACTCACTCATTCATTCATGCGCATCTCAACATCCACTTGCAGCTGCATTCGAGTTTATCATATCGCTGAGGTTTGGATCGTGCACATATTTAAGGCGTCCCTCGAATATGTACATTTCAACCTGTCACGCCCCGATTCCGTCGAATCGATAGTCGTCCCCCGGGCGTGATGCCGTACGAACCTAATTTGCGATCGCACAAGGCATAGTCATAAGATAATCTGAGACACGAGATCTAAGAGAGTACGCAGACAAATTGATTCACACAATAAGTAAAGGAAACTTGATCTTTATTGATAATGAACATCTTTTACAGACTCCGATACATGACTCATTGTCGCACGGGCTACAACATGACTCGATTACAAAAAAGTGCCAATGAGATAGCCGTTCCATACATTGCACACATCCCTCTATATACAACAAAGTACTCCAGTGACCTGGATGGGAGGGATGCTTAGTCATCTTCCTTGGACTGTCGAGAGCCTTCAAAAGTGGAGTCGCAGAGAAAGTCTTCGACACACGGCCGAAGCTTCAAAATCACGAACGTCGCCGAGCTAGCTGGCACGTCCTTCCTGGTTTGCGGGACCTGCAAGGAGCGAGGATCAGTACGATCACATGTACTGACGAATGGCTAATTAAAATCCAAGCTCTGCATTTGATTCAAGAAGTTTCGTAACATGTTAGCTAGCTATTTCAATGATCTTTCTAACCATCTTGCTCGATTTGCATGTTAACATGTTTTGAGGCAAGCATATAAAATTGAATAACATTAAGCAACTATCATATTCATGCCGTGCACTTGTTAAGCAGTGAAAAGGGGTGTGAAGGCCACTGACAATGTTAAGCCATCGCGGACTATAGCTGGATTAGACGGCGACCCTTTCGCATCGGGTAGCGAGCCCTGTGCGAAAGTTCCCGCCTAACTCGCGCCGATGAAGGGCTGGCGCTTACTATAAACTCGTTCCTCCCGGGCCAAATCGGTCTCTTGGCCTAGGCAACCGTTCGAGGAAACTACTCCTTGTCGACAAGTTGTCCAATGACCGTTTTGCTTACTTAGCTGTATCGTTGCGATAAACGTTAATCGATTCATTCATTACATTTGCATAGGCTAAGTGGATTTGCATAAGGAACATGTTTTCTATTTCCAATACCAGCAGTTGATAACAAGTATTTCGTGAAGAATCGTGCTACGATTTCTTTGATTCTACACTATTATGACAAGTATTCATTTTACTTCACATATTGAGTTTTTGAAGTAGAGGGACGAGACGAAGGAGGTCAGCCACTCGCCTTAGGCTTGCTTCAAGCGAGCGACCGGTTGGCTGCGCTGACGTCGCCTACGCGATCACCTGCAATCGCATAAGCAACTGATTAGAATACTGTATAATTCAAGGATATTCAATATGAATGCGAAGCTCGAAAAAGCGTCACGAAAACCCATCGAAAACATTCACAAAAAATGCATTCACGAAAACAAAAGCCAAAGCCAAATCATGTGCGGCATGAAAACCAGAGCAACGGGAGGTCTCTTCCGACTCAGTCGCAGTGCCAATCCTTGAGGCGCAACCCGCTGAATATAGGACTTGGTTCTGAAGAATCCATTCCATAACGTGGAATGGATCTTAATTCAACCGTTCCCGTTCGATCGACTCGGCCGATTCCGACCTATCGGTCCCGACCGAATCGATAGCGACAGTGTTCCTTTCTCGCGCACCCCGTGGACGAAAACGGGGCACGATATAGGGACGGGGCACTACACCATAACCAACTAATAAAAAGTTTCGTCCTCGAAACTTTAAGGATATAACCTACCTCTACGAGAACAATGAAGGAAATTTCTCCTTTATTTCCGATTCAAGCTCCCACGTCGACTCTTCGACCGAATGGATCCTCCAGAGGACGCGGACGAGAGGGATCGCTCGATTTCGCAGCAGCTTATCCTTGCGTTCTAAGATTTGAACTGGCTCTTCAACGTAGGATAAGTCGGACTTTAGCTCCAGCTGGCCAAAATCTACCACGTGGCTCGGGTCGTGCACGTACTTCTGCAGTTGAGAGACATAGAAGACGTTATGTACACCTTCAAGCGCCGACGGTAGGGCAACTTTGTAGGCCACTAGCGCGACCCGTTCGAGTATTTCGAACGGCCCAACGAATCTCGGGCTCAACTTTCCTTTCGCGTTGTCATACTCTTAGTTTTAATATGATATTTATTATTATTATTGATATTATTAATTATTATTGTTGTTTCAAAAAAAGAAGAAGAAAGGAGTAGATTTTTCAAGAAGGGTTATGTGTCCCCATGTAATAAATAGGGGGGACACCTCATCCCTTACTTCCCCTTTTAAATCCCACTCCACACACACACAAACACAACCCATTCCCACACTCCACTCCATCAGCACCCCTCCCTATTTCCCTCTATATAAGTCACACACACACACAAAAGAAAGAGAGGAAAAAAAAACAAACAAAACACTCACACACCCGACCCCCTCCCGACCCCCTGCTGCTGTCGCCCCAGCCGCTGCCGCCTGCCACCGCCGCCTGCCGCCCGCCGTCCGCCGCCCGCTGCCAAGCCGCCGGCCGCCCCTCCCGGCCACCTCCACTTCATCCTCTTCTTCATCATCTTCTCCATTAATTCCAAAGAAAGGAAAACCTAGGTAAACTTCTTCTCCTTTCCCCAATCTTTATTTTTCCCAATTCCAACTAGGTTAGAATACTAACAAAGTTGTTATTTTTGCTATTGGGTTCAATTTAAGGTTTGTGGAGAAATTTAGGTCGTTCCCAATCCAAGGCAAGTCCTCCTCTCCTCTTCTTCTCTAATCTTTTTCCATCTAGGTTAATAGGAATTATTATAAATCATATTAGATTCTGAAATTTTTGTTATGATTACACAAATTTTGTCAAGTTTTGGTAATACTCGGAATTTAAAATTGTATAGGTTAATCCTTTAAAATCTGAATTTCTTGTTACATATTAATTTCTTCATAATATTCTAGTTTGGAATAAAAGTTAAGGAAATATCCCTAATCATGGTTTAATTAAATTCTGAAATTTTGATAACATTTAACCCAATTTGAGATATTTTAAAATGTTGCAATTTTGATTTCTAGTAAATGTTCAATTTTGATAGACATAGGTGAAGGAATTAAAGTCTGGCACTGGAACTATTATTGCTGACATATCACGGGTAAGTATGCACAACTAAAGGAACTGATTATGGACCTGAACTATTTGGACTTGAATTTCCATGAACTCATAAACATACATGAACATGGGACTCTCCAATGGTAAGTCTGTCATAAACATTGGAACTGAACAACTGGACCGCACGCCGGGAAGGTAAAAATGCAAGGACCCTGCTTTTCTCTACTCACTAAGTATTTACTCAATTTTGTGTGTATCCATAGTTAGAAATAATTCCCATTTATTTTTCATTCTCCTGCTTCATGCATTTATTATGGAAGAGTTTCGTTTGATTTAATTATCGTTATCCTATCTAAATAATATATATATATACATACGTATATACATATATTTATATATATATATATATAAAAACATATATATGTATAAAAGCCTTCGCCTAATAACTAGTGTAAATTGAGGTAAACTTTTTTTTTAAAATATTGCTCTATCCTGATAACTGCAAAACAATTCGCAAGCCGTGACCGCCTTATTGCTAAAAGAAAGGTAACCATTGCTTGCTCAGGTAAAAATTTCAAGTTCTTTTTGTTCTTTTATAACTGCGTGGTTCCGGTGTTGAGAGTTGCTCCACCGAAGGGGTCGGCGAGCCCGTATTTTCTTTATCATATATATGTGTTTCTTGTAAATTTTCGGGGCTCCTAAATACAAAGGAGACTCTGCCGAAATTTTTAAGAAATTTAGGAGATAGACTAATTTCTGACATTCGAAAATTTAGAAAGCATTTGGGAGGGGAGAACAACTGAATATCCCTAGATATCCCATAACATAAATAACAAAAGCTGATCAGTATTCCGTGAATCTCGTGAATCAGTACATCTAGTCTTCGACTAGGGTGTACTAGCCCAAGGGAGGCTCAGAAATCAATTTTATCTATTTGACAGTAACATCAATAGATGTCCTTTTAGCCCAAGGGAGGCTCGAAAATCACAGCCTGATCCCAGGTTAACGGAATTGTTCACAGAAAATATTTAGAGGATTATTCGGAGTATTGTTCTCAAAACTGCATCTCATTTAGCTTCAAATCTTACTCCAGAAACAACGCTGCCTATTATAAATGGGCAGTGTCCTTAATTGTTCAAGGAAGCAATTCCTACTAAAAGCTCAAGGGAAGCTCGGAAATCTTATTATTCATGAAGTAGGACGTTGATTTCATTCATGTTTTACTAAAGCAGATATATATATTTATATATATATAGCAGTGCAATTTGGTATACCTTGTTTCATTTTTTTTTAACTACATATTCATTATTTTGTTTAAACTTTCACCGTTCTTGGCCGAGGACTTGCTCGTCGTTTTCTAAACGACCTAGTATTTGTTCACTAGGTGAAGGAGAAGAAGACGCCTCCGCCGAAGTATCGCCGCTCTACAACGAGGAGTAAACTGTCTGGACTACCTACAGTTATGACCAGCAGTATCGTAGTATTTTTACAAATTTACTTTTGTAATCGTCTGTAATAGTATTGTTGGAAAAGTCCCTTGTAATATAGCTACATTATATTTTAATACCATGAAAATTCCTTGTATTTTCCATTCTGCTGATGATTACGAGCGACAATCGCGAATTTCGGTGCGTAGCCTGGGGATGTGTTTATGACGTCACCCTTCCATCCGGGAAGCGGGATGTGACACGTCTTTTAAGTGGTGGCCCATGCAGGTCAGCAAGAATGGAAAATCTAGGATAGGACATAAGTTCGGATAAAACGTAGGTTCTAGAATCGTAGGGAGCACTACGAGTCCCAATCACACTCTAGGAATCCCTGAGAAGGAAGTATCAATAGTTAGTAGATGATTACCACTTTTCTAACCAACTGTTTAATCCTAGTAAATGGATAGTGACTCAAGAAATTCTTGATGTAGATCATGCCCCGATTCGTACCCTTCGCGAGACTGAATAATGACAGCCATAGCATGGACGAGTATTATGCATTTGTGAAGAAGATATGGAAAGTAGCACCAAAGGGAATGATAGAAGCCTATGGAGTACACTACGAGCTGAAGTACCCAGTGGTGACAGATATAGTAGACGAAAGAAAAGTATATTATAATACGGTGCATTATTATGTACTGATCAAAGCAGAACCCTCCGAAGGTCCGGAGAATGAACGTAACGGTACACTAGAAGAATGGAAGCAAGCGTACCCAGAGGCAAGGATCCTTAACATAAGACGTATGTGGATTTAGACCCCCTAGAATGATGATGATGTATAAATATAGTTATATAAATATTAGATCCTTAATTATGTAAGGGATGTGTGTGAATGTATGTAGTGAGATATGTAAAATAAGTATTAGAACCCCCAATATGTAGGAGGAACATGAATGTATTTAGTAGAAATATAATATAAGAATGTATGTAGTAGGAACATGTTATGCTATCAATAAATAAATATGATTTTCCTATATTTTATTCCTGGTAAATATTTTTTTTCTTAAGAATATTATGAATGTAGGTATGGACCTATTTATGCCAAGTTTGGAATGGGATGTGAGTGATTACACTTTATACTTATACCAGCGCTATGCCAGACTAATGTGGAACGCACCTGACTGGTACGACATCCATGTCTACCAAGTATTCTATGCAGTCATGCGTCCCATTATCAGGGACATTGAAGACGGAGCCGAAGTATATTATAAAAATACAACTTACTGCCTGTATGTCCGAGACCCAAACCGTATTTACATCGGACTACATGGATATGAGGGTACATTAGATGACTTTGAAAGACTCCATCCAGAAGTTGACATCCTCACTGAGGAAAGAATCCTCATTGAGGCCTTAGAATAAGAAAAACCTAACCAATATATGTACAGTGAAGAAGAAATCTTTTTTGTCTGCTGTATGGTATTTTGAAATCGGCATATACTATATCACATTTTGGAAAGGTGGAGTGACATAAGTAGATTAGATGAAAAGAATGTAAACAAATGTGAAGTTGAGAGTAGGAACCACATTTTGTAATACTCTCATTTTAATGAAATATATATGGCTCTGCTGTACACCTTGTTATGAATGAACATTGTGAGTCGAATATTCCCTGAGGAATCGTGTCTTTTATTTCAGGATATGGACAATCATGCTCAATCAAACAATCCACCACCTCAAACATCAACTGAGCCAACCATGGCTGACATGTTCCGATTGTTCCAGCAATTATTGGAATCCAATAGTCAACAGGCCAATGCTGCCCATGCAACAAATACCACGATACTAGAACAAATACAGAATTCAAACAACTCCAAGGATAAAACCCTAAAAGAGTTCAGGGATCTTAGGCCGCCCAAGTTTAAAGGGACTAAAAATGCGATGGAAGCGAGTCCATGGCTGAGGACCATTGAAGGTTTGATGAAGGCAGCCAAAGTTAAACCTGAGGACATGGTACCAGCAATCCGCATCCAGCTGGAAGACATAGCTGGATACTGGTGGAGTGCCGAGTACCCCGAAGATTCTGACGAGGACATGTCATGGGCGAAATTCAAGAAGAAATTTGAAGACAGATTCTATCCCAAGTCAGCGCGGATAGAATTGGAACGACAATTCAACTATCTGAAACAAGGGAGACGTACCGTTGATGAGTACGTTGCAGAATTTTCTCGGCTTAGTCGATTTGCCTCCAACATGATAGCAGATGAAGAAACAAAGATATCCAGGTTCGTAGAAGGACTTGGGACCCAACTGAAAAGTAGGGTCGCCTCTTATAGGTGCCGAACATTTTCAGAGGCAACAGAAGCTGCTCGAGACCAAGAAAGGATACTAAAAGAAGAACAACCTTTCCGGTCTCCACAACCTAAGAGGGCTTTTGAGGAGGGGGCATCCTCCAACAAGAATCATTGGCAGAGACCGCCTAAGCGTCCTCAGAATGGCAACTTAGACAGATCCGTTGTCTGTAATTACTGCCACAAACCAGGCCATAAAATAAATGTATGTAGGAAGAGATTGGGACTTTGTTTGAAGTGTGGAGCAGAAAATCACCTAACCAATCAATGCCCTCAAAAACCTGCAACTGGGGTAATCACACAAAGCTTCAATCAAGGATACCGGCCTCCAGTTCAAGGAAACCAACCTCGACCCATGATGCAGGCACCAACATCACAAACATGTATGGCTTATAAAAATCAGCACAGGCCGCCCTATGCACCTCAAGCATATCAATTTCAACAGGCACAACGGGCGGCTCAAGCCCAAAACAATAACAAAAAGAGGAATAAGCAAGGACAAGCATTTATGATGGGAGCTGAAGATACAGATATCCCTGGAGAAGTAATTTCAGGTACTATTTTAATTTCTGCATATCCAGCATCAGTATTATTTGATTCCAGGGCTACCCAATCATTTATATCATCTTCTTTTATATCACAACGAGAAATAGAGTTACAACCTCTGCCTAAATCACTGAAAGTCCTCACCGGTAATGGGGTAGTAGAAGTCAGTCGGGTATGTAGTAGATGTCCCATAAAATTGGGTGGAGGAGCTTTTCGTACCCGGTTGCTCGTTTTTCCAACAAGCAACTATGATATAATATTGGGTATGGATTGGCTAACTGCAACATTAGCCAACATAGATTGCGGTCAGGGGAAAGTTTCCTTTGAACTCCCTGACGGAGAATCTTGTGAATTTGTAAGAGACCAGAATGAATTCAATGCAGAAGAATTAGAGAAATTTGAATTACCAGTACTGCTGCAAGGAGTGGCAGAGCAAACCTTTCCAAGGGTAGTAGAAGAATTTAAGGACGTATTCCCAGAAGAATTGCCAGGGCTACCCCCAGATAGAGCTGTAGAATTCTCTATAGATCTAATACCTGGAGCTGCACCCATAGCCAAAAAAATATACCCAATGAACAAGGAGGAGCTGGCTGAGTTAAACAAACAAATAAAGGAATTATTATCCAAAGGATTTATTCAGCCTAGCGCTTCGCCATGGGGTGCACCAGTATTATTTGTGAAAAGGAAGGATGGTACCCTACGCCTAGTGATTGATTATAGGGCCTTGAATGAGGTTACCATCAAAAATAAATATCCCTTACCTAGGATCGATCAATTGTTTGATCAGTTAGGAGAGGCAAGGGTATTTTCAAAAATTGATTTGAGGTCCGGATATCATCAAGTGAAGGTAAAAAGGGAAGATATTCCAAAAACTGTATTTAGAACTCGGTATGGGCATTACGAATTCTTAGTTATGCCATTCGGGTTGACAAATGCACCAGCTATATTTATGGATTTGATGAATCGAGTGTTTTATCAATATCTGGATAAATTTGTGATTGTATTCATTAATGACATTCTTATATACTCCAAAAGTGAAGAGGAGCATGAAAAGCACTTGAGGATAGTGCTGCAAACTCTGCGGGAAGAATAATTATATGCCAAACTTAGTAAATGTGAATTTTGGCTGGATCAAATACCATTTCTAGGGCATATTGTCAGTGGAGAAGGCATCTCGGTAGATCCGAAGAAGGTGGAAGCAGTTAAGTCTTAGACGACACCTAAGTCCGTAGCAGAAATCAGAAGTTTCCTAGGATTGGCTGGTTATTACCGAAGATTCGTAGAGAATTTTTCCAGAATTGCAGAACCTTTAACCCACCTCACTCGGAAGGAAGAAAAGTTTAACTGGACAGAGAAATGTCAGGCAGTATTTGACGAATTAAAGAAAAGATTAATTTCAACCCCAATACTGGCATTACCATCTGGTTCGGGTGGATATGAGATATATAGTGATGCATCAGGAAAGGGTCTAGGATGTGTACTGATGCAGCACGGAAGAGTCATAGCATATGCATCCAGACAATTAAAGACACATGAAAGAAATTATCCAACTCATGATCTCGAACTTGCAGCAGTGGTGTTTGCACTCAAGTTATGGAGACACTATTTATACGGAGAAAGAATCAAAATCTATACCGATCACAAGAGCTTAAAGTATGTCTTCACACAAAAGGAGATCAATATGAGACAAAGAAGATGGTTGGAGCTATTGAAAGACTTTGATATGGAATTAACATATCACCCAGGCAAGGCTAATAAGGTGGCTGATGCCTTAAGTAGAAGACCTGAAGCTTTCTTTCTGAATACACCCAAGGAAATCCTTGAGGATTTGAGGAAAATAGGAATTGAAGTAATATGCCCGATAACCGAAGGGATATGGCAAAACTTACAAGTGCAATCCTCCTTAATAGATAGAATTAAGGAAGCCCAACAAAGTGATTTAAAACTTCAAAAAATTTGGAAACAAACAGAAGCAGGGCTCCAGACCGGGATAAGGAAGCACCCAGACGGGTCGCTAAGATTCGGAGATCGGTTATGTGTGCCCAGTGGAGATTTAAGAACGGAGGTCATGACAGAAGCCCATAACTCACAATATTCTATTCATCCGGGCAGCACTAAAATGTATAAAGATTTGAAACAGACGTTTTGGTGGCACGAGATAAAGAAAGAAGTCGGCAGATTCGTATCCAGATGTCTCGTCTGTCAACAAGTGAAAGCAGAGCATCAAAGGACAGCCGGACTTCTTCAGCCATTGCCCATACCAGAATGGAAGTGGGAGCATCTCACAATAGATTTTGTGACAGGACTGCCTAGGGCCCAAAGGGGTAATAATGCTATTTGGGTCATTGTAGATTGACTTACGAAGTCCGCTCGTTTTCTTCCTTTTCGAGTTGGACAGTCAATAGAGGTACTGGCAGAAATGTACATGAAACAGATTGTCAATCAGCATGGAGTACCAGTAAGTATAGTATCGGATAGAGATACCCGGTTTACTTCACACTTCTGGAAAAGCTTGCAAGAAAATCTTGGCACTCAATTAAAATTTAGCTCCGCCTACCACCCCCAAACAGACGGCCAGTCTGAAAGAACCATTCAGACACTAGAAGACATGCTGAGAGCTTGTACTTTAGATTTTGGAGGAGCATGGGATGACCATCTACATCTGGTAGAATTTTCATATAACAACAGTTATCACGATAGTATCAAAATGGCCCCTTTTGAAGCACTATATGGTAGAAAATGCAGATCGCCGGTATGTTGGACCGACGTAGGAGAAAGACAATTGTTAGGACCGAAACTGGTAACACAAACTGTGGACATAGTCAAGACAATAAGAAGTCACCTGTAAGCAGCCCAGGATAGACAAAAGATGTGGGCTGATAAGCATCGAAGAATACTGGAATTTCAACCTGGAGATCACGTTTTTCTGAAGATTTCACCAACCAAGGGAACCATCAGATTTGGGACCAGAGGAAAACTGAGTCCGAGATACATTGGACCCTTTGACATATTGGAAAAAGTAGGGAATGTATCATATCGACTTGCTTTACCCCCAACACTAGAGGGAGTTCACAATGTATTCCATGTTTTCCAATTACGAAGATATGTGTCGGATCCGAGTCATATACTCGACCATTCAGAAATCACCGTTGGGCCTACACTACGGATCAAACAGAAACCCGTTGGGATCTTGGATCGAAAAGAGAAAGTACTCCGCAATCGGATCATTCTATTAGTACGAGTCGCATGGAGCAAGGATTAGCCTGGGGATTCAACTTGGGAGAAGGAAGAAGACATGCGGAAACAATATCCGTATCTATTCCCTAAGTCAGGTCAGTAATCATACCGCTACTCTAGTTATTACAAATTCCGAGGACGAAATTTTTCTAAGGGGAGTAGACTTGTCATACTCTTAGTTTTAATATGACATTTATTATTATTATTGTTATTATTAATTATTATTGTTGTTTCAAAAAAAAAAAGAAAAGAGTAGATTTTTCAAGAAAGGTTATGTGTCCCCATGTAATAAATAGGGGGGACACCTCATCCCTTACTTCCCCTTTTAAATCCCACTCCACACACACACAAACACAACCCATTCCCACACTCCACTCCATCAGCACCCCTCCCTATTTCCCTCTATATAAGTCACACACACACACAAAAGAAAGAGAGGAAAAAAAACAAACAAAACACTCACACACCCGACCCCCTGCTACCGCCGCCCCCAGCCGCTGCCGCCTGCCACCGCCGCCTGCCGCCCGCCGTCCGCCGCCCGCTGCCAAGCCGCCGGCCGCCCCTCCCGGCCACCTCCACTTCATCCTCTTCTTCATCCTCTTCTCCATCAATTCCAAAGAAAGGAAAACCTAGGTAAACTTCTCCTCCTTTCCCCAATCTTTATTTTTCCCAATTCCAACTAGGTTAGAATACTAACAAAGTTGTTATTTTTGCTATTGGGTTCAATTTAAGGTTTGTGGAGAAATTTAGGTCGTTCCCAATCCAAGGCAAGTCCTCCTCTCCTCTTCTTCTTCTCTAATCTTTTTCCATCTAGGTTAATAGGAATTATTATAAATCATATTATATTCTGAAATTTTTGTTATGATTACACAAATTTTGTCAAGTTTTGGTAATACTAGGAATTTAAAATTGTATAGGTTAATCCTTTAAAATCTGAATTTCATGTTACATATTAATTTCTTCATAATATTCTAGTTTGGAATAAAAGTTAAGGAAATATCCCTAATCATGGTTTAATTAAATTCTGAAATTTTGATAACATTTAACCCAATTTGAGATATTTTAAAATGTTGCAATTTTGATTTCTAGTAAATGTTCAATTTTGATAGACATAGGTGAAGGAATTAAAATCTGGCACTGGAACTATTATTGCTGACATATCACGGGTAAGTATGCACAACTAAAGGAACTTATTATGGACCTGAACTATTTGGACTTGAATTTCCATGAACTCATAAACATACATGAACATGGGACTCTCCAATGGTAAGTCTGTCATAAACATTGGAACTGAACAACTGGACCGCACGCCGGGAAGGTAAAAATGCAAGGACCCTGCTTTTCTCTACTCACTAAGTATTTACTCAATTTTGTGTGTATCCATAGTTAGAAATAATTCCCATTTATTTTTCATTCTCCTGCTTCATGCATTTATTATGGAAGAGTTTCGTTTGATTTAATTATCGTTATCCTATCTAAATAATATATATATACACATACGTATATACATATATTTATATATATATAAAAACATATATATATGTATAAAAGCCTTCGCCTAATAACTAGTGTAAATTGAGGTAAACATTTTTTTTAAAATATTGCTCTATCCTGATAACTGCAAAATAATTCGCAAGCCGTGACCGACTTATTGCTAAAAGAAAGGTAACCATTGCTTGCTCAGGTAAAAATTTCAAGTTCTTTTTGTTCTTTTATAACTGCGTGGTTCCGGTGTTGAGAGTTGCTCCACCGAAGGGGTCGGGGAGCCCAATTTCTTACTTGCGTGGTTCCGGTGTTGAGAGTTGCTCCACCGAAGGGGTCGGCGAGCCCGTATTTTCTTTATCATATATATGTGTTTCTTGTAAATTTTCGGGGCTCCTAAATACAAAGGAGACTCTGCCGAAATTTTTAAGAAATTTAGGAGATAGACTAATTTCTGACATTCCGAAATTTAGAAAGCATTTGGGAGGGGAGAACAACTGAATATCCCAAGATATCCCGTAACATAAATAACAAAAGCTGATCAGTATTCCGTGAATCTCGTGAATCAGTACATCTAGTCTTCGACTAGGGTGTACTAGCCCAAGGGAGGCTCAGAAATCAATTTCATCTATTTGACAGTAACATCAATAGATGTCCTTTTAGCCCAAGGGAGGCTCGAAAATCACAGCCTGGTTTCAGGTTAACGGGATTGTTCACGGGAAATATTTAGAGGATTATTCGGAGTATTGTTCTCAAAACTGCATCTCATTTAGCTTCAAATCTTACTCCAGAAACAACGCTGCCTATTATAAATGGGTAGTGTCCTTAATTGCTCAAGGAAGCAATTCCTACTAAAAGCTCAAGGGAAGCTCGAAAATCTTATTATTCATGAAGTAGGACGTTGATTTCATTCATGTTTTACTAAAGCAGATATATATATATTTATAGGCAATTGATAAAGGCACTGCATAATTTGATCAGGGCTAGCCCATTTGTAAGTTTGTATTATTTACAAGTTTGCCATTGAAAAAATTTATTAGGGCTAGCCCATTAGGTAGTATAAAAGTCAATTGTTTTATTTCTCTTCTCTTTCTCTTCTTCCTCTCAAATTTTCTTCTAATCTCAAATTTTCTTCTAAACCCTAGATTGAGATTCCTCTTGTTCCTACAAAAATCTTCCTCTTGTCCCATATTAAAGCTTTTGAACATATCCAGTAGGCAGTAGTGGGCTAGAAAAGTGGAATCCTCAGCGTACATCCCGCATGCTGTCACGCGCGCGCGCGAAGAAAGATTGGAAGTCCTGTTTGTATGTGGACTGCCCAGTTTTCTGGCAGTCCACATACATATGTGGACTACCAGGAAATTGGGCAGTCCATCACAGAACTTGCTGTGAGCATGGACTGCCCAGGAACTGGGCAGTCCACATACAAACAAGGACTGCCCAATTTTCTGGCCGTCCAACAAACTGAATGGACTGCCAGAAAACTGGGTAGTCCTAAGTCACAGCATGTGAAACAAAGGACTGCCCATTTTTCTGGCAGTCCTTACTGTATGTAGGACTGTCCAATTTTCTGGCAGTCCTGAATACAGTAAGGACTGCCAGAAAAATAGGCAGTCCTTTGTTTCACATCTTGTGACTTAGGACTGCCCAGTTTTCTGGCAGTCCATTTAGTTTGTAGGACTGCCAGAAAATTAGGCAGTCCTGGTCGACGCACAGTTTTCTCGTTCGTGCATACTTGTGTTTAATTTAAATGGGTAATTTTCCACTCCGAATGTAGTTTAATTCAAATGGGCTACAGACAATTGAAATAAACAATATAATGGATGCTTGAATTTTTTAATTTAATTTCTAGGGTTTTGGAAACAAATAGAGAAAGAATTTGGGTGCCATCGATCTTCTTGAGAAGAAAATTTGGAAGAGAAGAGGAAGAAGAAGAGAACATTTCTAGGATAGAAGAAATATCTAGGAATTTCAAATTATCTTCTTGCTTGGGGATGGAGAAAAGGTGAAGGAGAAGAGGAAGAAGAAGAAGAGAGGAGTTAGGGTTTAGGAAGAGAGAGAAAAAATTTTGCAAATGAGAGAAAAATTTTGGGTTTAGGGGAATTTTACTTTGGGACAGCCCAAAATCAAAAAAATGGGCTGTCCTGAGTAAAACACAAAAAAATCTAGGCTAGCCCCAATCCGGGCTAGTCCTGATCAAATTGTGCAGTGCCTTTATCAATTGCCATATTTATATATATATATATATAGCAGTACAATTTGGCATACCATGTTTCATTTTTTTAACTACATATTCATTATTTTGTTTAAACTTTCACCGTTCTTGGCCGAGGACTTGCTCGTCGTTTTTTAAACGACCTAGTATTTGTTCACTAGGTGAAGGAGAAGAAGACGCCTCCGCCGAAGTATCGCCGCTCTACAACGAGGAGTAAACCGTCTGTACTACCTACAGTTATGACCAGCAGTATCGTAGTATTTTTATAAATTTACTTTTGTAATCGTCTGTAATAGTATTGTTGGAAAAGTTCCCTGTAATATAGCTACATTATATTTTAATACCATGAAAATTCCTTGTATTTTCCATTCTGCTGATGATTACGGACGACAATCGCGAATTTCGGCGCGTAGCCTGGGGATGTGTTTATGACGTCACCCTTCCATCCGGGAAGCGGGACGTGACACGCGTCGAACCGAGCAACTCCCCGCATGGGCGACACCTTGAGAAATACGTGATCGCCTTCTTGAAACTCGAGGGGTCGATGATGAACGTCCGCATAGCTTTTCTGACGACTCTGCGCAGTCTTTAGTCTTTCCCGATTGAGCCTAATTTTCTGCACGATCTGTTCTACCAGTTTCGGACCGAGAATCTGCCGCTCTCCGACTACGTCCCAACAAATGGGTGATCGGCACTTGCACCCGTACAAGGCTTCATACGGCGCCATTTGAATGCTGGATTGATAGCTATTATTGTATGCGAATTCGGCTAGAGGTAGATGATTGTCCCAACTTGATTTGAAGTCAATTGTGCAGTGTCGTAGCATGTCTTCGAGAATCTAATTGACGCACTCCATTTGGTCGTCGGTCTGAGGATGGTAAGCCGAGCTGAACTGCAACTTGGTACCCAGCGCCGACTGAAGGCTACTCCAGAATCGCGACATGAACCGTAAATCCCGATCAGAGACGATGGATACTGGAACTCCATGCAGCCGTACTATCTCATCAAGATATATCTGTGCCAGACCACCAACCCTCCAAGTAACTTTGATGGCAATAAAGTGCGCTGACTTGGTTAATCGATCAACGATGACCCAGATGGCATCATTTTCCCGCGGCGTCTTCGGCAGACCAACAATAAAATCCATGCACACGTGCTGCCACTTCTATTCCGGAATCGCCAGATTCTGTATCTCCCCGCCCGATCTCTGGGGCTCAGCTTTCACCTGCTGACAGGCCATGCATTGCGACACGAAAAGTGTCATATCTCTTTTCATCCCGTGCCACCAGAAGTTTGTGCAGAGGTCCTTGTACATCTTCGTACTGCCGGGATGCAAGGTGTACTTCGCGTAGTGCGCCTCCGACAATATCTCCTTTCTAAGTTCTGAATCATCCGGAACGCATAGCCTACCCCTCAATCGAAGTATGCCGGTCTCGTCTTCCGCAAAGTCGGTCGTCCTGCCCGTCGAGATTAGATCTCACATTTTCTTTAGGTACGGATCGTCCTTCTGAGCGATCTTGATCCTTGCTTGCAAACTCGGCTCTAACTGCAACTTTGCCAACTGCACATTCCGGAATCGGACTCGGAGTTCGATGCCCATCTCTTCTAGGTCGCATAGCAGTCTGCGGTCAATAGATAACGAGGCTATGTACTTCCGACTCAGAGCGTCCGCCATAATATTTCCCTTTTCCGGCGTGTAGTCGATAGTCAAGTCATAATCCTTGATCAGTTCAAGCCAGCGCCTTTGCCGCAAGTTCAGTTCCCTCTGCGTGAATAGATACTTGAGGCTCTTGTGATCGGTATAGATCGTGCATGCCACGCCATAGAGATAGTGATGCCATAATTTCAACGCGAACAATATCGCCGCTAACTCCAGGTCATGCGTGGGATATTTCTTCTCGTGCGGGCTTTAGCTGTCGGGAAGCAAAAAAGATATTACCTTGTTTCGCTGCATCAGCACACACCCCAGCCCTGACCGGACGTGTTGCTGAATATCTGGAAACCCTCAGTCCCTTCTGGAAGTGCGAGTATCGGGGCCGAGATGAGCCGTTGCTTCAACTCTTGGAATACAGCTTCGCAGTCGTCTGACCATTCAAATGTAACTCCTTTCTGGATGAGGCGAGTCAGAGGCGATGCGATCTTCGCAAAGTCTTTCACGAAGCGTCGGTAGTATCCCGCTAAGCCAAGAAAACTTCGAATCTTACCGACGGACGCTGGCCGTTTCCAATCGACAACGGCTTCAACTTTCTTTGGGTCGACCGCAATGCCTTCAGCTGAAATGATTTATCCGAGGAATGCGACGCTACTCAGCCAAAATTAACATTTGCTTCGCTTCGCATACAACTGATTTTCTCGAAGGGTCTGAAGCATGGTCCGTAGATGCTCAGTGTGCTGCTGCTTGCTCTTCGAGTAGACGAGTATGTCGTCGATGAAGACTACTACGAACTTGTCGAGGAATGGTCGGAACACCCGATTCATCAGATCCATGAAAGCAGCAGGGGCGTTCGTTAGGCCGAACGGCATTACCAGGAACTCGTAATGGCCGTATCGAGTACGAAAGGCAGACTTTGGCACATCGTCCGGCTTGATCTTGAGTTGATGGTAACCCGAATGCAGATCAATTTTAGAGAACACCGTGGCTCCTTGAAGCTGATCAAACAGATCATCTATGCGGGGCAGGGGGTATTTGTTTCGGACGGTGGCTTTATTCAGCTCGCGGTAGTCGATACAAAGACGCATAGAGCCATCCTTCTTCTTGACAAACAGTACGGGCGCTCCGCAGGGTGAGATGCTAGGTCGAATGAATCCCTTGTCGAGCAACTCTTGCAACGGCGCCTTGAGTTCTTTAAGCTCTGCAGGGGCTATTCTGTACGGGGATTTCGAGATCGGCCGAGTGTCGGAGAATGTACCGATAGTGAACTCAATCTCTCGATCGGGCGGCATGTCGGGCAGCTCGTCCGAAAATACATCGGAAAATTCTGCCACAACGTCGGTCTGACCCGCGTTTACACCATCATGTCGTATGTCTCGAACGGAAGGTAGATAGCCTTCGCACCCAGAATGCAGCATCCGTCGAGCAGATATCGCAGAGATCACCATGCAGGTCGGCGACACCTCACCACACGAGTAGTAGAATTCAGACACTCCAGGTATGCGGAACGTGACCTTATTTTCAGCACAGTCTATGGTTGTGTTGCACGGACCGAGCCAATCCATCCCCAGAATGATGTCGTAGTCCTTGACGTCTAGAACTATCGCATCGAGACTGATCTTTTGACCACCTATACAGATGATTCCGTCTCCGCAGACTAAATTTGCAAGTAGTGGCATGCCCGACGGTATGTTAACAGTGAGATCGAGGCCTAGCGGTGTCAGGGAAAATTTGTGCTCGGCGGCAAAGTCTGCCGATATAAAACTATATGTGGCACCGGAATCAAACAATACACGAGCAGGTTTATTATTGAATTGCAGTATACCTGTCACGACTGTGTCAGATGCGAATGCTTCGTCTCGGGTCATGGCGTAGACGCGGACCTGAGCATTGGGGCGACGATCTTGGCCATTCTGTTGTGCGGTCGGTGGAGCCCGAGGTGCTTGGCCTCGGTTTTGTTGGTATTGATGGGGGCGCTGGTCTAACTTCTCCGGACAGTTGCGTAAGATATGGTCTTTTCGGCCGCACGCGAGGCTCGTACCGTTCTTCAATCGGCACTCGTTGATCAAGTTCCCCTCTTTGTGGCAGAAAGTACAGACTACTCGATCCTTCGTCTGGTTGCCGCCTTCGTTGTCGCGGTTTTGATGCTTATGTGCGTTATTGCCTCCCGTATTACTATGGCGTTTGTTATTAAAGTGAACAGCACCGGTAGTAGTAGGAGGATACTCGGACTCCAGACGGATGGCGTGGTTGAGTGCTGCACCCACATTTTTGTATTCACCCACCGAAACGTGAGCGCGGATAGTGGAAAGTAGATCCACTTCAAATCGTCGAGCTCGACTTGCAGTGGTAGGTAGGAAGTCTCCAGCAAACTTGGCCAGTTTGTTGAATTTGGCTGCATATTGTCGTACCGTCATATTTCCTTGCCTTAACTGCATAAAAAACTTCTTTTTTCTGTCGCACGGCTGCAGAAAGATATTCGGTCTCGAACGCCTTTTTGAATGTCGCCCATGAGATCGCCGCCGTCTCGTCTTCACGTCGAATAACCCGCTTCTGCACAGCCCACCAATCGTGCGCGTTCATTCGAAGTAGAAGTTGAGCACACGCGACTTTCTTTGAGTCCTTGATACCCAGAAGCTTGAACTTATCTTCCAGCTCCTCCAGCCAGTCGATCGCCACCGAGGGATCTTCTGTACCGTTGAAGGAAGTGTGACAGCTTTTAGTGAATTTTGACACATCGAAGTTAGAACTTCTCGGTGCCGCAGGTGAGAGAACGGGCGCCTCTGGTTCAGCTTCGTTGGATCGAACCGCAGGCTGGGTCACGACAGGTGTCATCGTTGAATTGTTATTGTTGCCCATGACCGACTGTACGATTTGCTGGAGGGTATTCAGCTGCTGCTGCTGCTGCTTGAATTGAGCCTCGAACCGATTCTCAAATTAGATCTGACGAGCCTCCGCTTGCTGACGATGGAGCTCGTTTTGACGTTGCTGCATTTCAAGCATCTGCAGCATACGTTGCATCGGGTCGCCGGAAGGTCCGGCTGCGATAGGCGTCATTCCCGTTGGGTTGACGGAATGCTCGGGTCTGGAAGCACTCGAGCCGCTGTAAGCGCTCGTCTCGTCTTCCGCCTGAGCTCCCGTAACTGCAGGGAAAAGGAAGACAACTCTCATTAGTTTCAAAAAATGTCCTGGGTTCAGCGTATAGAACAACTCATCTCATCGACACGAGGTCAACGGTTGGAGACTAGAACTCGACATTGGAGGCCAAGGACGTAAAGCCGTGCTCTGATACCATTATGTCATGCCCCGATTCCGTCGAATCGATAGTCGTCCCCCGGGCATGATGCCGTGCGAACCTAATTTACGATCGCACAAGGCATGGTCATAAGGTAATCCGAGACACGAGATCTAAGAGAGTACGCAGACAAATTGATTCACACAATAAGTAAAGGAAACTTGATCTTTATTGATAATAAACATCTTTTACAGACTCTGATACATGACTCATTGCCGCACGGGCTACAACATGACTCGATTACAAAAGAGTGCCGATGAGATAGCCGTTCCATATATTGCACGCATCCCTCTATATACAACAAAGTACTCCAGTGACCTGGATGGGAGGGACGCTTAGTCATCTTTCTTGGACTGTCGAGAGCCTTCAAAAGTGGAGTCGCAGAGAAAGTCTTCGACGCACGGCTGAAGCTTCAAAATCACGAACGCCACCGAGCTAGCTGGCGCGTCCTTCCTGGTTCGCGGGACCTGCAAGGAGCAAGGATCAGTACGATCACATGTACTGGCGAATGGCTAATTAAAATTCAAGCTCTGCATTTGATTCAAGAAGTTTCATAACATGTTAGCTAGCTATTTCAATGATCTTTCTAACCATCCTGCTCGATTTGCATGTTAACATATTTTGAGACAAGCATATGAAATTGTATAACATTAAGCAACTATCATATTCATCCCGTGTCCCGTGCACTTGTTAAGCAGTGAAAAGTGGTATGAAGGCCACTGGCAATGTCAAGCCATCACGGACTATAGCTGGGTTAGACGGCGACCCTTTCGCGTCGGGTAGCGAGCCCTGTGCGAAAGTTCCCACCTAACTCGTACCGATGAAGGGCTGGCGCTTACTATAAACTCGTTCCTCCCGGGCCGAATCGGTCCCTTGTCCTAGGCAACCGTTTGAGGAAACTACACCTTGTCGACAAGTTGTCCAATGACCGTTTTGTTTACTTAGCCGTATCGTTGCGATAAACGTTAATCGATTCATTCATTGCATTTGCATAGGCTAAGTAGATTTGCATAAGGAACATGTTTTCTATTTCCAATACCAACAGTTGATAACAAGTGTTTCGTGAAGAATCGTGCTACGATTTCTTTGATTCTACACTCTTATGACAAGTATTCATTTTACTTCACATATTGAGTTTTTGAAGTAGAGGGACGAGACGAAGGAGGTCAGCCACTCGCCTTAGGCTTGCTTCAAGCGAGCGACCGGTTGGCTGCACTGACGTCACCTACGCGATCACCTGCAATCGCATAAGCAACTGATTAGAACACTGTATAATTCAAAGATATTCAATATGAATGCGAAGCTCGAAAATGCATCACGAAAACCCATCGAAAACATTCACGAAAAATGTATTCACGAAAACAAAAGCCAAAGCCAAATCATGTGCGGCATGAAAACCAGAGCAACGGGAGGTCTCTCCCGACTCAGCCGCAGAGCCAATCCTCGAGGCGTAATCCGCTGAATATGGGACTTGGTTTCGAAGAATCTATTCTATAACGTGGAATGGATCTTAATTCAACCGTTCCCGTTCGATCGACTCGGCCGATTCTGACCTATCGGTCCCGACCGAATCGATGGCGACAGTGTTCCTTTCTCGCGCACCCCGTAGACGAAAATGGGGCACGATGTAGGGACAGGGCACTACACAACCAAGCTTAGCGATTAACGAAGTCGGACGAGCTACTCATGATAGTTTCGAATTGCCGATCGTTTTACTTTTACTTCGATTAAAATCGAACTCATGTGCGTCTCACTATCGTTTATCTCGGTCATCAAAATAATTCGATTCGTTTCTCAAGCGTTCTTGTCTATGGAATCAATACGATTTCTTCTTAGCGGGGTCGACCACGTCTAAGTAATTTTCGTCCGATTCAAGACCAAGTATTGCACTACCATCGAGTACGTCTTCCAATCAATGATTCAATTCGTTATCCCAACTTTACTTGCGCATCATCCATTCCTATCATTCACTTCATTTGAAGCTAATCTCATTGTCGTTCACGCACACTCTCAGTTTTTCCGTCCTACTCTAAGTCTTGTTGCTCCAAGTCTATCGTCCGTCCAGACGATACTGTAATGTCAATCGCACAGGTTCAATCGCTCGAAATAGGGTCGTCCGCCTATCTACTAGGTCAGCTCACAAGGTCATAGGTACAAGTCAAGTTCTTGGTTCATTGTGCAAAGTCATTGCACAACGCTCGTCCCAAATCCTATGGTCAAACCATTTGTTTGTTGTACGGGAGTTTCTACCCAAGTTCGTTTCACTCAAATTTCTAAACATCGAGCAACGTTCACCCTATTTGCATCAACACATTCTCTGCTCCAAGTCCGAGCTCGTTTAGGAAAATCATCCTACGATAGGTTGTCCTCAACCAAATCCTTGATATGTCAATATCGCGTGTCCGTACTAGCAATTATCGTAGTCTATCTCTTCAAGTATGTTTTGATACAATTCACCTATCCATCCTATCCAATCCACGTAGTCGATCACAAGGTCGTCTAGCCTTGCAATATGTCGCACCCCGATCTCACGCAAGTCTGATTATCCACGACGGACATGAATCACCATGTCAACGTTCCCGCGGAGTAATCGTTCTCATCGGGACATAACTCTTGCGTTGTGTCTAGACTTACTCATTTTCGATACGCGGATTGGGCCTACTCAATCCTCAACTTTACTTCGTCGTCAATCATAAGTCCTCAATCCTCAAATTCGCCTTCGCTTTAAACCACAAGTCGTAGTAATCAAAATTGCCATGTCAAGGTATTTCGAGTTCGATCATTCCCGCTGGACATGAATCACCATGCCAATGCTCACGCGGAACGATCGTCCCAAATCAGACGTGACACATGTGCGAGGTTGGAGTTGCTCTCGCACAAGACAAAATCGTTATCGTTGTGGTTATCACCGAACAATCAAGTCACTTCCCTTCTTTATTCCCTTCTTTATTTCTAACATTCATTTCTATCCAAATTCTCCAACATAGCATCCTTTGAAATAATAACTTCTAACACGATCATCATTCTGAGTTATCATACATTGATCTTTGATACGCCTCAATACCATCGATGATGTACATAACCTGACGATCTTTCTTTTGCAACGAATTCCAAGTCGTGCAACTTAATTCCTCAATTCACATTGTCTCGTGCTAACTCGTCATCGAGCAATATCTATTCCAATCCTTAGTCATTCACGTATCTTCAAACCAACGTTTTCCATGTACGTTATCTTCCAATCGTGCTAACTTCGGTTTCATCTGAGTATTTCGTCTTAACTCAAGATTCAATCCATTCGACTAAATTCAAAATCGCATGCACGATCCACTACGTTTCTTTGACCAAGACCTCCACTCGTTTCATCGTTCCGACTCTCTACTCAACTTGTTTTGTACTTGCACTACACATTCACATTTCGTCCGAACAATATCTCGTTTGAGAATCCCGAATCATGACCAACTAAACGTTACTCATTCTAAGGCTTGCGCGATATCATCGCTTGCCGACATACTCGTTCTATCCGTATATCCTTTAGTCTCGCTCGAATAATTTCTATGACGTCCATACACTACTCAGGGTTCGAGCCACTCGATTAGTCGTCGACACTCACTCTTATTCTTCTTCGAACCTATCATATACACCACTCGCGGTCAAGTCATTCTACAAATCCTTAAAAGATCATTCGATTCCCAATCAATGTGTTCAATCGCGCGTTCTCCCATTCCTCAAAGTCTAAGAACCATTTTTTCGTGTTCGTTCTAGCGTTGGTCAAGTAGCGTCTCTATCAACATACGTTCTAAGTCTCACTTATTCTCGTCCGAGCGATAGTCGGTCTCGCTCGCAAACTCGTTTGCACCAAAAGGTCTAGGTGCGCGACACTCGGCACAACTTAGCCAAAAGGCTGCGTGCATAATCATCCCGTTCGAACTATACTTCGGTGTCGCATACTCGTTCTCTATTGTCAGCGTAAGGTTAATGAAGCATGCACTGCGTTTGCTAACTTGTAGCACTGGTTCCTTCCAACTCAAGTCCATCATAGTTTGGCACAAAGGCCTTCGCCTATCGATCCCGTTCAACCGAGTACTTGTACGAGCTTTTGAAAATATTAGACTTATTGTATGGAACATCCCAAGGCACAACGAGAGAGAGCGTACACTTTTTTTGTTTCAAAACGAGCTTTCAAAATTGAGAGAATCGAAATGAAGTCCAAGGACGTAAAGCCGTGCTCTGATACCAATCTGTCATGCCCCATTCCCGTAGGGGCGATCGTCCTTGCTAAGGCGTGATACCGTATGGGCCTAGGTTGCGCCCATGCAAGGCTAATCTCCAGAAACGGCCGATTTGAGCTAGGCCACAGAGTCGCACAGAGTCGCACAGAGTGTCCCTATTTGCATTGGAAAGTAAATTAATGAACACAAGTTGAAGCGAATTCAAACTCTTTATTGATTTTCAAGAAGTTTACAAGCGGCGCTAGGCCGAGTTTACAAGTCTCTTAAGCTCTCTCTCTCTGAAACATAAAAGGCGTGCCAAGTGGCTTACAATATGGAATGATTCATGGCAATGTTTCGATATATTATGTCATGTATATGGTGCTTCAGCTCCTTGCAACGCTCCAGAGTTGGCTCCGCGCCTTAGCACGTTCGAGGGAAGCTCCGCACCCGATGACGTCTCCTGCGTCCTGCAAGCAAACTGTGGGGTTATCAGTACATTATTATGCACTGGTGGGGAGGCTAGCTCGCCCGCAATGCTATCATTACCAAATACGTTTTATTTACTTTTGTGCACCGTCTATCATTCATTGTCTTTCTAATCTTGCCTTATGATCAGTTTCATGGCATATTTTATAACCTATCTCGTGTTGCCGAATTCAAGTATTTGCATGGAAATACATACACGACTTACCCATACTTACCGTCCGGCCTTCCCTGTCCAAAGTAAACCAAGTTAGACAATAATTTGTATATATCAACTTAACGTAATTCACATAAACATTAAATGTCAAGGGCGTATCCCTGCCTCAGGTCCTAGTGCATCGTAGGCGTGTTTTCTAACTCATTTGTACGAAGTACTCTCGATCATTTAGTGTGTTATATTCAAGCATGTTCAGAAGGTGCTTCATTCAGTTAACTTAGACTACTTTGTTTCAATGCAAGTGTAGGTGTGAAAAATTATGACACGCTGACATAAGACTCAGTCAAAGCTATACGCTCAAGGCCATACGCTCAGCCAAAGCCATACGCTCAAGGCCATACGCTCAGTCAAAGCCGTACGCTCAGTGAATATTTTATTATTTCTTGAATGACAGCACAGCATACGTTTAATGGAGGATGAATCTGACACTTCGTTTTTCATGCAAAGACAGCTGCCCTATGAAGATTAACCGTCGTATGGGTTTTCGAGAATTGATTTTGTCTCTTACGAGGACAGCTCATCAGCCATCATAAATGCACAGTCATCATTACTGTCATTTCTGACAGTCTGTCGGCCATCATATCTGCAATACGACGCTCGAGAGATATTTGTCAGTTATTAGAAGATATGGCGTATTTGAGAAGATTGAGGACAGCCACGTGTCTACTCCCTCAATGCTTACGACTCCTTGCCAACCAAGTGAGCGTATGGACTCCATACGACTCCTTGTCAATCAAGTGAGCGTATGGACTCCATACGACTCCTTGTCAATCAAGTGAGCGTATGGCCTTCATACGACTCCTTGTCAACCAAGTGAGCGTATGGACTCCATACGACTCCTTGTCAATCAAGTGAGCGTATGGACTCCATACGACTCCTTATCAATCAAGTGAGCGTATGGACTCCATACGACTCCTTGTTAATAAAGTGAGCGTATCAGCTTTATATGACTCTATACTATCCAAGTCAGCATATACAAGACATATGTCTTCGAAAGGTAGCGTATGACTCCTCTTCAACAAAGACAGCGTATCACAGTAAATGCATTCAGGATGACTTTAAAACGTACAGTCAACACACGTTCTCACGTGTCCTGTACTCAGTTACCCACTTATTCAGAAGTTATGCAACGTGGCATCCATGCCATCAATCACTCCTAGATATATTCCACTACTTTCAACCGCACTTTAATGTGTCTCCATCAGAATTCGCCACGCGTCCCTGCAGTTATGCACACGTCAAGTAACTGACTGAGCGTATGCTTCAGAACAGTTATCCAGAACTCTATAAAAGAGAGTTTCTTCATCTTCATCAGAGACTACATTCAATTCAGAGAGAACAGAGAGATTGCCCAGTTGCTGTCCAAGTTCTTCGAAGTTCGAGTTTTCTTCATCGCATCGTCCAAGGGATAAAGTAATCGTCTTCTAGATTAGATTCCTACAGTTGTAATTTTCTCAGAAACACAATAAATAAAGTGAATTTATTTATGGAAAACAAATTGGCGACTCTGCTGGGGAAAGCTGTCTCCTCCAACGAGATAGCAACAACTCAATGCGATACTTCGTCGATCGGCTCGACGAAGAAAGTGATGGTTGTACAATTCGACCAATCTGCTTACGAAGAAATGCTCAAAGCGAAGGAGGGCCGAACTGCTTCCTCCGTTCTTCCTGCTGCCAAGAAGAAGGGACGCTCTGTTTATGTCCCTAAGTCTTCTTCGACGGCCCGAGACGCTTCTGTCATTCACGCTGACAAGAACGTATCTCCAACTTCAATGAAGCACGCCTCGGCTTCTCTGAACACGGCAACAGTGGCTTCTCCTAGTCATGCTGACAAAGTGGGTTCTTTAACCAAGTCAACATGTCCAAGGAAAACCATCTCTGGACATGTCAAAGTCTCTTCCCCTTCTACCCTTACGACAGCAGTCGGCTCTTTAGCCATTAATGACTCTGTACGTATGGCAGTCAAAGGGCAGCGTACGGCAAAGGCAGCGTACAACAAAAGCCAACAGCAGGCAGCGTACGCTAAGCCAAAGCCAGCGTATGCTAGTAAAAAGGCAGCGTATGACCAGAATTCCAAACTGAAGTCAGCGTATGCCAACCAATACAGTCCTTTGACTGTTTCTCAAAATCAGGCTGGGGGTTTTCTTCCACAGAACATACAAATGATTCCCCCACAACTTGCACATCTTGTGCCAACCAAGGAGAAAGACTCTTTAGTTAACTCCTCTACTCCTAAGGTCTTTGTTGACACAAAGTCACAGTCAACCAAATATTGACTACATTGACTAAATAACATCTGTATAAATTCAATACGACACACGACGTCTGCTTTCAGTTCAGGACAGACGACAGCTCAGTTTCCGACTCTCAGTATATTTCTCGAGTCTGTACTTTTACATTTTATTTGAGTCTAGAAATATGTACTCTGAGTTATGCTGAGCTCTTTGGAACTTAGTCTACAAGCCTATCCAAAATCCCAAGCTCCACCAAAACCAAATTGCCCACAAGTCCCTCTTAGGACCACTCTGTGCTCTGGAGACAGAGTTCGGGCCGAACTCTGCCTCCACACAGAGTTCGGGCCGAACTCTGTCCCCTAGAAATCAGGAACCCTAATTTTAGGGTTAGCTGTTTGCTAGCTGTCCAACGGCCAAATTTTTTGAATTTCCTTACCCGAATTCTGGCCGAATTCTGTCCCTAAAATCAGTATAAATAGGGCATGAATTCTCTCATTTTGAATCACTCAATCTTCTCTTCTCTTCTCTCCTACAAGCTCTATAAGCCATACCCTTCCCATCTACTAGCCACAAGCCTCCTAAGTCTCGAGTGCTCAGCATCTCTCATTTAGGATTCTTGTGCAAGAGTGAAGAAATCGCTTGGACAATTCCAAGCAAATCGCCACTGCGATTCTCTGTAAGAAGTTGACGTGCTCTTCTGAAGAAAAGGCACGGGTTGTAAGCTACTATTTCACAAATAGTGGATTTAATCCTGAGCTAGAGTTCTCAGGCCTGGACTAGTCCTCCACGAGGGAAACCAGGTTAAAATTGCTGTGTTTGCGTTTGCTCTCTTGTCTTTCATTTACATTCCGCATATTACTCTGATTATTCATTATTAGTGAAAGAGTTAATTTTTAATTGGTCATTATACATATATACTCTATTCACCCCCCCTCTAGAGTTGCCAAACTGTTCTTCAATTGGTATCAGAGCTCTGTTCTCTTTATAAGGACTAACATCCTAAGAGCTGATCCATGGCAACCACACAATCCTTGATCTCCAATCATGGTGAAGGTCAGTCCACTCATAGGCCTCCCCTATTTGATGGGACTAACTACACATATTGGAAAACAAGGATGAGTTTTTATCTGAAGTCTCTAGACTTTGACCTGTGGACTGTCGTAACTGACGGTTACAAAAAGCCCGCCAGAATAGTTGTCGATGGTGACCTCACTGAGAAGCCACACGACAAATATTCTGTCGAGGAGAAGAAACAGGCAAGTCTAGATGCTAGGGCTATTAATGCTTTATTCTGTGCTATAGACAGGAACGAGTTTAACAGGGTCTCTACATGCACCACTGCTCATGAAGTATGGAGACTTCTGGAAGTGACGCATGAAGGAACCACTCAAGTCAAGGAATCAAAGATAAGCCGTCTCACTCAAGAGTACGAAGCCTTTAAGATGAAGCCAAATGAGACGATCACTCAAATGTTTACAAGATTCCTCGACATCATCAACCCGTTATCCTCGCTTGGTAAGCAGTACTCAAACCATGAGAAGATCCGCAAGCTACTCAGAGGGTTACCAAAGATTTGGAACCCTAAGGTGACAGCCATCATAGAAGGAAATGATCTCACGAGTATGTCTATGGAGACTTTGATGGGCAAGCTCATGACTCACGAGCTTGACCTCAAGGACTTCGAAGAGCCTGCTCCGAAGACCAGGGAGATAGCACTCAAAGTCCATCGACGAAAGGTTGATCATGATGAGACTGAAGACGATATCTCAGATGATGAAGACCAAGCTCTCATGGTACGTAACTTCAAGAAATTCCTTCGCTTCAATCAAAGAAAGAAGGAACCACAAGAAGACGATGAAGAAGAGCCAACCTGCTATGGTTGCAAAAAGACTGGACACGTCAGAAGAGACTGTCCGCTCTTAAAGAAGAGCAACCGGTATGAAAAGCCCTACAAGAAGAACTCATCAAAAAGATATGCCAACACAAGCATTTGGCATGAAAGCGAAGCAAGTGACTCCGAGGAAGAAAAGAACTCTCCTCAAGACAAAGCAAATGTTTGCCTCATGGCAAATTCCACCAAGGTATCAAACGAAACTTTAGATGACTTCTCTTTTGATGAACTTGGCGATGCTTTCACCGATTTACTTGATGATCACAAAAAGGTTATCGGTAAATACAAGCATGCCAAGGACAAAATCAAAAGTCTAGAAGATGAGATACAAAGAATTTCCTTGCTTCTTAATAATGTTAGAAACACATCTCCCACAAATGACACTGATGAAGTATCCAAGCTTAAATTAAGCTTACATGATGCTGAAGCACGCATTGAGCAACAAACTCAAGAAATCACTACTCTCAACACATTGCTTGCTGAAGAAAAGAGTAGACACAAGATTTCTCTGACTAAGATTTATGGCTTGAATATTAAGGTTGATGAATTACAAGCTGTTTCTAAAAGATTAGAAATCAAATTGGGAAAACAGGTTGCTAAACCTCAAACCCAATCACATGAGCACAACACCACTCATACTAGTCAACCACGTCACCCTCATACAGCACATAACCATTCATTTATATACACAAACTTTCACAAACCACATGCACGTAAAAATACTCCTCATACTCATCATATTGCACAAAGACACAACCAATATCACTCTACACATAGACAAAGTCATCATACCATACCTCATCAGCATGCCATGCCACGTAGACAAAATCATCATGTTATGCCACATAAGCAAAATCATCATATCATGCCACAACATCACACTATGCCATATAGACAATTTCAGCATGCCACTCCTCACAGTCAATATCATCATGGTATGACACACAGACATAATCATCATGCCACTCACTCTAAGCATAGTCATCATTACCATGCTAACCCTCCATATCATCCTCATCCTGTTGCTCATAGATATCATTCTCATGCTCCCAGTATAAATAATAATGCCATCTGTACTTACTGTGGAAAACATGGACACATCTCACCACAGTGTAGAATTAGAAGACTGGTAGACAAGAAAATATATGCTTGGTTTCCAAAAACTAACTTTTCAGGACCCTCGAGAAAATGGGTACCAAAGGTCACATCTACTCTTGATGTAGGTGGACCTTTCCTCCTCAACTGAGAGTAAGTGGATTCTCGATAGTGGATGCTCGCGACATATGACGGGAGACGCAAATCTTTTTGCATCACTATCGATGAAAAGAGAAGGATACGTATCCTTCGGTAACAATCTCAAAGGGCACATAATAGGTAACGGTATCATTGGTCATCCTCCTTCTCCTGTTATAAAGGATGTCTGCCTAGTGACCGAGTTAAAGCATAACCTGCTCAGCATTAGCCATCTTGCTGATCATGGATATGATATTAACTTTGGACAAAACTGTTGCTACATCTACGATAGGTCAACAGGAGACATTGCTTTTGAAGGGAAAAGAGAGGACAATATCTATATTTTCTATCTCTCTATAAATACTAACCATGCAGGTAGATGTTTATATGCCCACAAAGACGAACGACTACTTTGGCACCAGCGTCTCGGTCATGCCAACATGGATGCTATATCCAGGCTTTCTACCAAGAAGCTAGTGAGAGGATTGCCTGACATCACATTCAAAAAAGACACGGTATGTGCCGAATGTGAACTAAACAAGGCAACTAAATCCTCATTTCATTCCATCAACTCTGTAAGTACTACTAGACCCTTGCAATTACTCCATATGGATTTATTTGGTCCTAGTAGAATAGCTAGCCTTGGTGGCAAACTATATGCTTTTGTTATTGTTGATGATTTTTCGAGATTTACTTGGGTTTTCTTTCTCGCTAATAAGAGCGATGCTATCTCTGTTTTCAAAGTTTTTGTAAATAAAGTTCAAAACGAAAAAGGCTACATGATTACTCGAATCCGAAGTGATCATGGAGGCGAATTCGTAAATTCAGATTTTGAAAGTTTTTGTAAAGCAAATGGTTTTGATCATGAATTTTCTTGTCCTAGAACTCCTCAACAAAATGGTGTTGTGGAGCGGAAGAATAGGACTCTTGGCGATATGGCTAGAGTCATGTTGAATAAATTTTCTCTTCCGAAATATTTTTGGGCAGAGGCTGTAAGTACAGCATGCCACATTTTGAATAGGGTGCTTATTCGTCCCATTTCAAAGAAAACACCCTATGAGCTTTGGTTTGGGAGAACCCCAAATGTTTCTTATTTCAGAGTTTTTGGCTGCAGATGTTTTATCCTTAACACCAAAGACAACTTAGGCAAATTTGATGCCAAAGCTGACGATGGTATCTTTCTTGGCTATGCTGCCAAAAGTAAGGGATATAGAGTTTTCAATAAACGCTCACTTATTGTGGAGGAGTCAATTAATGTGACTTTTGATGAAGACAACAGTGCAGTAAGTACTCTTGATGATGATGTTGTGCCATCAACTTCCTCTACTCCAATGAATACTTCAACTGAAACTAATTCTCTGGAGGGTTTGCCTAAGAAATTCTCATTCAAACCTTCTCATCCAGAAAATTTAGTCATAGGTGAAGTTTCACGTGGAGTTACTACTAGATCATCATTAAGAGACTCTGTTGCTAGCACTGCCTTCATTTCACAAGAAGAGCCTAAAAACATTTCTGAAGCTTTCACTGATGAATTTTGGATCTTTGCTATGCAAGAAGAACTCAACCAATTTGAGAGAAGCCAAGTATGGGAACTAGTTCCTAAACCGGCTAATCACTCAATAATTGGTACCAAATGGGTGTTTAGAAACAAAGTAAATGAAGATGGTTCAGTCACACGTAACAAAGCTCGTCTAGTAGCTCAAGGATACAACCAAGAGGAAGGTATCGACTACGATGAGACATATGCTCCTGTTGCTAGACTAGAATCCATTCGGATGCTTTGTGCTTTTGCCAATCATCAGAACTTTAAATTATTTCAAATGGATGTTAAAAGTGCTTTCTTGAATGGCTTTATTAAGGAGGAAGTTTATGTCAAACAACCCCCTGGCTTTGAAAATCACAAATTTCCCGACCACGTGTTCAAGCTAAAGAAAGCGCTTTATGGCCTTAAACAAGCTCCCAGAGCTTGGTATGAAAGGCTAAGCAGCTTCCTGCTTGAGAAAGGTTTTTCTAAAGGGAAAATTGACACTACACTATTTATCAAATCTTTCAAAGACACCATTCTATTAATTCAAATTTATGTTGATGATATTATTTTTGGATCTACTGATGAAACTCTTTGTCAAGAATTTGCCAAGTGTATGCAGACAGAATTTGAGATGAGCATGATGGGAGAGCTCAACTACTTTCTTGGCCTGCAAGTAAAGCAACTGGCAAATGGAACTTTCATCTGTCAATCGAAGTATACCAAGGACATGCTGAAGAAGTTCGACCTTGGCAACGTCAAACCAATTAGCACGCCAATGGCTACTTCAACCAAACTCGAACCAGATGAGAGCGGCAAACCTGTTGATCAACGTAAGTATCGAGGTATGATAGGCAGCTTACTTTATTTAACTGCTAGTCGCCCCGATATTATGTTTAGTGTTTGCCTATGTGCTAGATATCAAGCAAATCCTAAGGAATCTCACATGACCGCGGTTAAGCGTATCTTTCGATACCTTAAGGGTACGGTTACAGTGGGCCTATGGTATCCCAAGTCAACATCATTTGACCTCATCGGTTACTCTGATGCTGACTTTGCTGGATGCAAGGTCGACCGTAAAAGTACGAGCGGCATGTGTCATTTGTTAGGAAAGGCTCTAGTCTCATGGTTTAGCAAGAAGCAGAACTCTGTCGCACTATCCACAACAGAAGCTGAATATATAGCAGCTGGGCGTTGTTGTGCACAGATTCTGTGGATGAAGCAAACCCTTGAAGACTATAAGTTATCTTTCATGCATATTCCTATATTCTGTGACAATACTAGTGCCATCAATTTGACTAAGAACCCTGTCTGTCACTCACGCACTAAACACATTGAGATCAGACACCACTTTTTGCGTGATCATCAGCAAAATGGCACGATTAACTTAGAATTTATTGACACTGATCATCAGCTGGCAGACTTCTTTACTAAGCCACTATCCGAAGAGCGCTTCAATTTTCTTTGTCGTGAACTTGGAATCTTAGATGAAGCAGTCATAAATTGAAACTCACCTGCGTAAATATCGAGTATATTGTGGTTCCTTACAAAGAATTTGGTATGGGTACAAGCCGAAAGGGTCCTTCTGACAACAAGGCGTAAAAGCCTAAGCGACACGGTGCACTAGTCCTCAGGACTACCGCTAGCTGGGATCCGGCCCCTGCAGCTAACCCATGGCAAATTTGGACTATTGAACCACAGTATATGTCCTTATTTATTATATGGCTTGTTTCAATTTAATATTGCCTAATTGACATTTTCTAAAAGTTCATTCTATTTTCTGTATACCTCTCTATCTATTTCTTTCATTCAACACTCTTTGTTATTCCCAACTGTCATTTTGTTTAATTATTGAACATTCTCTTCCTGATTTTTGTCTATTTTCAGTTCTGGACTATTGAGCCAGAACTCGGGCCGAACTCTGCCCCAATCAGAGTTCGGGCCGAGTTCGGTCCCTAGGTTCCAGAATCGAGATCTGGCTCCACCGTTGGATCTTTTCTAATCCAATGGTCCATATTCCACCCGACCAAAGACAAAGCCCTACTTTATTTCGGGATTCCTCTTTCTCTCCTCCCATTGTTCCTTCTTCTCCACCTCTCCACCTTCTTCCTTCCAAACCCTAACCCTAGTTCTTGGTCTAGAGAGCTCTATTTCTTCCCAATATCTAGGAAAAGGGATTTTTCAACGTTCTCTTCAACTGTTTGATATCATTTTCAGGTATAACTCTCATTTTCTCTCCATTTCAAGTTATCAATTTTCTTGTAAATGGCTCCACGCTTGCCCAATCGTGGGAAGAGGATCCGAACCGAGGGTGCGTCCTCTTCGAATCCTCCTCCTCCGATTGAACAAGTAGATGAACAACACCCTCTTCATCCATTGTTCAATCCACCGAGTCCCAATGACCCTAACACTTACGACGATCGTCTATTTGTATCGCTAGAAGCCTCGAATGAATGGTTTAGCGATTTTAGAACTCGTCCGGTGTTTGGGGGTCATCCAATAAACTTCACCATATTTTCTCAATATGAGTCTTTATTCCGTGATCTTTGTCTGGATACTTTAGTTGCTTCGAATTTTGTTATCTACAGAGGTGCAATCCAAATGTTTTATTGCAATTTAACTTTTGATGCAACCCATATCTATTCCCGGGTTGCCGGTATTGACATCGCCCTCAATGATTCGGAGTTGGGGGAGTTTCTTGAACTTGTTAATCTTGATGCTTGGGATAAACTTGTCGAAGCACGCCAATTCCAATTTGTTGGCGATACTTCTCTTGAGGGATTCAAGGAGGAACTATGTGCTCCCAACATAAGTCCTCGCAAGCTTATGGCCAAGCATCTAAATCCCTACTTCTATGAACTTCATCGCATTATCTTTAACACCCTCTTACCCAAGGCTGGATCAACTGATGAAGTTACATACTTTGAGATTTCTGCCTTATATCATCTCCATTATCATATTCCATTCAATTTTCCCAGGACAATGATGGATTGGATGATAAATTGTAGGAAGAAACCAAGGGCGTTAGTCTATCCTTTATATCTTCCCATGGTTTTTCGTGCCTTTATCATTCCTCTTCATGACTGTCCATTCTTGCCTGCTCCTGCCTTCTTGTCCAAGGCTCGCCGTACTCAGGCAGTTGTTGCCTCTCCTGAGTCATCTGAGCATTCTGAGGATGAGGAGCCTGACGCCCCTCTTTTTGGTCAGGATGCACCTCCTCCTCCTGCCACCCTGGAGTCCATTCAGACCTTGCTCCGGGATCGTTTTACTCTTGAGGACGATCGCTGGACACAGCTGGACTATCGTACCACTCTGCAGATGAGTGCTCTCGGCAACTCTCTGCATGATATCCGGTACTCTCTGTCTCAGCATCTGCACATTCCCATGGAGAGGGATCCAGCGCGCGCGGGTTATCGCATTGATGATCCGTGGGTTATGCGTTACATGGATCCGGATGATGCTTTTGTGGACCCTCGTCGCTCCTTCCATGGTCCATCAGATGTTCCAGGACCTTCTCGTGCTCCATGATGGAGACTGGCTACTATCTGCTGCTGCTGCCACTGCTGATGGTCTTAGTTGCTTTTTGCTTTTAGTTATTTAGTTATGGCTTTATGTACTGGATTTTTATCTTAACAACTCTGATGATGTATTTGGTATTATGGTTGGTGGATATTATTTTATGCTATCTCTCGTAGTTTTCTTTTATGCCAATGCATTTTCTTGTCATATATTATACTGTTTCTTCTCTTAGTGTGGTTGCATTACTATTCCTTGATTCTTATATTGCTAACTGCCAAAAGGGGGAGAAACATATGTATATTTTGTGCTGGCTTGTTTTGGGAAACTAGTACATGTTCTATGCAGGTTCTATGCATTCATATATCTGTGTATATTATGCTCGTCCTTGCTCTGGGAATATGTTATCTATCAGATTACAGGTTATATGCACTGTTTACGGGGGAGAGCTACTATGTCTAGCTCGGAACCGTTCACTGATTACGGGGGAGCTATCTGATTCTAGCTCCGCATCAGTTATGGGGGAGCTATGTTGTAATCAACTGTGTCAAGGTATGAATATTGAAATATACATATATTATTTTGTCAATTATCAATATGGGGGAGATTGTTGACACAAAGTCACAGTCAACCAAATATTGACTACATTGACTAAATAACATCTGTATAAATTCAATACGACACACGACGTCTGCTTTCAGTTCAGGACAGACGACAGCTCAGTTTCCGACTCTCAGTATATTTCTCGAGTCTGTACTTTTACATTTTATTTGAGTCTAGAAATATGTACTCTGAGTTATGCTGAGCTCTTTGGAACTTAGTCTACAAGCCTATCCAAAATCCCAAGCTCCACCAAAACCAAATTGCCCACAAGTCCCTCTTAGGACCACTCTGTGCTCTGGAGACAGAGTTCGGGCCGAACTCTGCCTCCACACAGAGTTCGGGCCGAACTCTGTCCCCTAGAAATCAGGAACCCTAATTTTAGGGTTAGCTGTTTGCTAGCTGTCCAACGGCCAAATTTTTTGAATTTCCTTACCCGAATTCTGGCCGAATTCTGTCCCTAAAATCAGTATAAATAGGGCATGAATTCTCTCATTTTGAATCACTCAATCTTCTCTTCTCTTCTCTCCTACAAGCTCTATAAGCCATACCCTTCCCATCTACTAGCCACAAGCCTCCTAAGTCTCGAGTGCTCAGCATCTCTCATTTAGGATTCTTGTGCAAGAGTGAAGAAATCGCTTGGACAATTCCAAGCAAATCGCCACTGCGATTCTCTGTAAGAAGTTGACGTGCTCTTCTGAAGAAAAGGCACGGGTTGTAAGCTACTATTTCACAAATAGTGGATTTAATCCTGAGCTAGAGTTCTCAGGCCTGGACTAGTCCTCCACGAGGGAAACCAGGTTAAAATTGCTGTGTTTGCGTTTGCTCTCTTGTCTTTCATTTACATTCCGCATATTACTCTGATTATTCATTATTAGTGAAAGAGTTAATTTTTAATTGGTCATTATACATATATACTCTATTCACCCCCCTCTAGAGTTGCCAAACTGTTCTTCAGTCTTTACCTCTGGAGTTAATTTGACTAGTACTTTTACTAGATCAAACAAAGGAAAACGCCTTTTGGCTACTTCCTCTAAAGATGGATTATTACCGACTCCCAGTCGGAATAATGTCCATCTTCCTTCTCTCAAAATTTCCCGATCTGAGAAAGGCAAATTACAAGTATTCAAGACTGATACTAAAGTCATATCTCCTACGGATCTTCGTAACAAGCTTAACCGGAATCATCTCGGTTCCACTTTCGGTTATCAAACTGAGACAAGTATACTAGACCCTGATGCAGAATATGCCAAGAACTATAGCGCTCAAATTAATCGGTCTTTATACACTCAAGAACCGAGAAGACAGAAGAATAAAAGACAAGTTTCTACACAGAAACTCTCTTCAAATACTTCCCAATCTGTTCCTACAGATCTCCGGGAACATTTGCAAAACAAACGGAGAATCGACACTCCATCTGGCTATGATATTGCTTATATTTGCCATAAAAAGCATGGTTGTAACTTCCAACCTCGTGTTGTGATTCAGTGTTGTTGTTCACCAAAAAGACGATCTGTTTTCGAACGGATTCAACATGAACCAATATTGGACGAAGACGAACCTCTTTATGCTTCTGTCAACATGACCTCCAGAAATATTGGGGGTAGAATACGATCTGATGCTATGTCAGATTCTGAAGATGGTGTTTACCTCGGCAACCGATCCAGGACCGGAGCCTCGACCAGGGTCTCTTCTTCTTCTCATCCAAGTGATAATTCGGAGATCACAGAGGACTTCCTTGGAGAGTCCAACTTCCCGGTATTGACTCCCGTAAATAGCCCCGAGAAAGAGACTGATTCTCACAGCGATGATTCAGAACAGACTGTTTTATCGTCTATTCCTCGAACGATTACCGCTTATATGGTAGATGGTAATCAAGAGCCTTCGACTAGCACTGAAGCTCATGAACAGAGGATTTCTTCCTTGGAACAACAGTTGCGAGCTATGGCAGATACATTGACTGCTATGCATACTCTTATGCAAGCTCAACAACGAACTCAGCAAGTTCAATCAACAGGACCACCAGTGGTATTAAATACTCCTGTTACCCCAAACCCGGAACCCTTTACTATTTCGGGGGTACAGTCTAATGTTCCTGTACAACCCACTCCAAGTCAGTCCGGAGCTGGGGGTGATACATATGCTGCAGTCCCTCCTCCCAATTATACTCAAGAAGCAACAACACCGCAATCTTCCGGAGCTGTCACTGAAGAGTTGAAAAATCTTCGGTCTCAGTTTGAAGCATTCAAGCAAAAAGATGGCTTACAAAGATTGGGTATCAAGCAGCCTTATCCCATACAATGGAAGGAGGTATCGTATCCCCCAAAATACAAACCTCCGACCATCTCTTTCTTTGATGGGACTACTTCCCCAAGTCAGTTCATTAATCACTTTGAAGTAATGACTGATCAGTTGCAACCAAGCGATGCCCTCCTCACTCGGGTATTCGTCGGTTGTCTTAAAGGAACCGCTTATGAATGGTATCGAAGTCTCCCTGATGGGTGTATTACTTCATTTGCTGGATTCAAACAGATGTTTCTAGAACGATTCTATGAAGGCGTCAACGACATGACCATGTCGGCCCTCATAAGAATTAAATAGAACAATAATGAAAGCACGGAGAGCTTCATTGAAAGATTCAGAAGAGAAGCCCTTAAAATGCCTCTCGGAACTCCCGATGCTGTTACTATCGACACTTGCAAGTCGAATCTCTTACCAATCATCAGCATGTGGACAGGGTCCACTCAATTCCAAGATTGACCTTCTTTCATCGTCAGTGCCAAAGCCGCCGAAATCAGTGCTGAGACCTTCAAAGGCCTGGGGGTACAAAATACTCCCAAGGAATCAAATCAGAGTACTGGTAATAGTGCTCGACCCAACAATCGCAAAGGAAAAGAGGCTCTTGAAGTCAATCTCCAGAGCAAAAGTCAAGAGATAATGACTACCCAAGCTACCCCAGCTCCAACAAATCAACAACAGAGACCTCCTCGGCCGAAGAAAGATTATTCTTTCGACGATGATGATGTTCAGGGTATCTTTGAATGCTTGCTCAAAGGTAATAAGATACAATTGCCAGAAATCAAAAAGCCTGATGAAGCCAACAAGACGGATCATCCAAAATATTGTCCATATTATAGAATGCTGGGTCATACAATCCGGTCTTGCTATGTATTAAAAGGAAAGATCCAGGAAATGATTAAATCAGGAGCTGTGACACAGACACCTAAAGACAAGACAGTCACAGCAAATGTGATTTCAATGCAGTTCGGTGACTTCCCTCCGTTAATGGTGGAAAGTGGGATTGTTCCTATCCCCAAAGCAACTCTTGAAGTTGTGAACATCCCACCAGCACAGAATGAAGGACTTGTTCCTGTCATAAATAAAAAGGGAGAGATCATGTGGATTCACCCGGATTTAATGACAGAGTTCGAGACGTCTTCCTCTTCTCCTCGGAAGACTCATTCGTCTAAAAAGAAGCCTGGGAAGACTAAGTCGTGTAATGTGACTTCTAGTATCACACCCAATCTTTCTCTAACCTCTACTTTCATCTTGGCAGGACAATCACCCCCTATGGAGGCAAAAACTGTACCTCAATTTGAAGATAGATATAAGCCTATATTCCATCTATATAGTTCACAATCTCGTGAATTAATGGCGAAGATGGGTTATGATCTAGCCACTGCTCCTGGTTTAAACTCAGGCAAAGGACTCTAAGCACCTTTAGCCATCACTATGAGACATAATCAATCTCGTGTTGGCCTTGGTTTCTGGAATGAAACTCTCATCAAGCACAAAAGAGCCAAGAGCAAGATGAAGAATTGCAACATGGTTTCGATAGACACTGAGTCTGAGCCTGAAATCGAAGTTCTTGCCGGAACTCGGTCAGGAAAAATATATCTGAAAGATTATGCTGAAGTTCCTGAAGAAACTTTTGATGTCCCTCCGGTTGTAGCTCCAGCACCCATTTCTAACGAAGGACCTTCAAATGCTCCTGTTGAGACGGTTCCTTCTAAACCAACAACAGCTGACAAAAGCAAACAACAAGTCCGCTTCGACAAACCATTGAAGAAGTCATCTCCTACAGGACTTGAAAGGCCTTATAATTTTGATATATTGGCTCAACTAGCCAATACACCAGCTAAATTGTCAATCTTCGAGCTCTTACGCCTCTCTAAAGAGACTCGAGAAACTCTGAGTGAAGCGCTGTTGCAAGCAGAAACCTGCCTGACTTTACTCAAGAAGCCGGGAACAGAACCAGTCTCTCGTCTTCATTGTCATAATGTATTGGAATTAATTCCAAACATTACCTTTACGCAGGACGATATGCTGCTAGAGGATAATCGACATGACCGTCCTTTATATTATACAGGATATGTCGATTCTATGAAGGTTGATCGTCTACTAATTGATCCAGGATCCGCTCTCAGAATTATGCCAAAGACTATGCTAGATGCACTGAAAATACCGGTGCAGAGTCTTTCCAGTACTATCACTACCATCCTGGGATTCAATCAAGGAAAAAGTGAACCTTTGGGCAAGATTCGCCTCAAATTTCAAATAGGCAATCTTCGCACTAAGGTTACTTTCTACATCATCGACAATCATGGTTGCTCATATAATACTCTATTGGGGAGACCATTCTTGCATGAACATAATATTGTTCCTTCGACTCTTCATCAATGTTTCAAATATGTTGATGATAATGGAGAGGTTCAAAAGGAAGTTGCAGATCTCTATCCATTCAGAGGAGTCGAAGCTTACTTCAATGACTCTCGCATGTACAAAGATGAATACTCAAAAGTCTTGCAAGCTATGGATAACGACGATGAGACATCAAAAGTTGACACATTTGTTATTCCTGTAAAAGGGCGTATCACTCATCCGCGGTCTCTTAAACCATCTGAAGAAGGTTCACTGATAATTTCTGTCAGTGGACGTACTACTGTATTGTCTTCCCGAGCCCCACAAAGTTCGCTGATAATTCCTGTCAGTGGACGTACCACTCCCCCTCCATCTTCTCAGGCTAGACCAGATACTCTAGTCATTCCAGTCAGTGGATGTACTACTTATCCACGATCTTCTTCAAGGGAGCTCATCTCTTCTGAGCCTTTTGTTATCGATCTTAATCGAAACAAAATTTCTGATCGCTCTTCTGCTCCCCCTTTAGTCATTAATTTAACTAAGTCTGATAAGGCTCAGCCTTCTTCTATAAATACAGCATCTAATATTAATGAAGCATCTCCTTTACAGTATATTGATGTCTGTAATCATGTACAAAGTTATTTACAATTGCTAGATAGCTTAGAGCCACTAACTATAGGAGTTGTTCAAACTCTTCACACAGAAGTATCATTAGAGTCTATACAAAAATCATACTTCGTGGTCCCTATTAGAAATTTGGGAGAAAATCCAATATTCTTCTATAAAGGACCCCAGAATCCTCCTAACCTGGAAGAAGATGACAAAAACGACGATACTGGAAGGCTACAACTACGTCGCTGCAGTCAGCAGTCCAAAAATATCTTCAAGAATATGGGTTATGATTTCAGAACCAGCCTCAATAATGGAAAAGGAAGAAGAATGCCTGTTCGAATTCCTCCATTAACATACGGAAGGACAAAATGTGGTTTGGATTACATTGCTCCTACCTCCTTTATCAACGCAGTCCATGAGGATTCAGAATCTGATGGAGACGAACGATCTGAGTCTTCCGATTCCCTCTCTTGGGATTCTGACACAAGTATTGGCGATTTTTATCGTTCTATTCTATCCATCAATATGGTCTCTGCCGATGGCCCGCAAGAAAATGATGAAGATGAGGATGATTTTGAAATATCATCCGAATCAGAACAATGGGCTCAAAGATTAGATAACCAATGGGAATTCAGGTTCGAGCAAAGAGAACCTCCCACTGAAGATAAACTGATCCAAATTGATGTTGGTGAAGAGGGATCCCCCAAACCAATATTCATCAGCGAAAGTCTTTCAGAAACAGATAAGCAAAACATGATCAAGCTTATTCGTGATTACATCGATGTCTTCGCTTGGAGCTACGAGGATATGCCAGGACTAGATCCGAAGATCGCAACGCACAAACTTAATATCATGCCAAATGCTAAACCGGTCAAACAACAACAACGACGATTTCGTCCAGACATTATGGATGCAATTGAAGCTGAAGTCAACAAGCTTATGGCTTCCGGATTTATTCGAGAGGAACAACATCCTGAATGGGTGGCTAACATCGTTCCTGTCCTCAAAAAGACCGACAAGATCCGAGTCTGTATAGACTTTCGCGATCTCAATATGGCTTGTCCTAAAGACGAGTTTCCTCTTCCAATTACCGACGTCATGATCGATAACACATGTGGTTTCGAACGAATGTCATTCATGGATGGGTATTCGGGGTACAATCAAATCAAAATATTTCCAGATGACGAGAGACATACTTCCTTCAGAACGCCGATCGGTACATACTATTATACAGTGATGTCGTTTGGTCTCAAAAATGTAGGAGCAACATATCAGCGAGCAATGAGCACTATATTCCGCGAACATCTCCGAAAAATAGTCGAATGCTATGTTGATGATATTGCAGTCAAAAGTCGACGAAAGGAGGATCATATCCAAGATTTGAAGACTATTTTTGATTTAATGTGTCAGCATCAACTTAAGATGAATCCTACTAAGTCCTTCCTGGGCGTCTCTAGTGGTAAATTTCTCGGCTTCGTCATTACCGCTAAAGGTATACACGTGGATCCCGAGAAGATCAAAGCCATTCAAGAGATACGTCCTCCACGCACCTTAAAAGAGCTACGAGGATTTCAAGGAAGAATTGCTTATATCAGGAGATTCATTTCCAACTTATCAGGACGCTGCAGACCATTCAACAAACTTCTGAAGAAAGGTATATCTTTCGTCTGGAACGAAGAATGTCAAAAAGCATTTGACGATATCAAACAGTATCTCATGAACCCTCCGGTTTTGGTACCTCCCGTCTCGGGAATACCATTCCTTCTATATGTTCGAGCCATGGATCATTCTCTCGGTGTATTACTCGCCCAGAAAAATAAAGATGGCCATGAACAGGCTATTTATTATCTCAGTCGCACAATGACAGGTGCTGAACCGCGTTATTCTCCAATCGAGAAAGAATGCCTAGCATTAATGTTTGCTGTTCAGAAGACGCGACATTATATTATCGGTCAAACGATTCACGTAATTTCCAGAGTGATTCCCATCAGGATTATGATGAAGAAACCCGGTATTCTCAACTCTAGACTAGCTAATTGGGGAATTTTGTTAGCTCAATACGACATGCATTATATTCCTCAAAAGTCAGTTAAAGGACAGGCTCTTGCTATTTTTTGGCAGCTCATGCGATTCCAGAAGATTCGAAATTATATGATGAGATTCCAGATGAAGTTCTGGATTCGAATCTGGTTTCTGAAGAAACTCCTACCTGGCGTCTATTCTTTGATGGAGCATCTAGAACAGGTCCTAATGGCGATATTGTCGCCGGAGTTGGGATTGTTCTCGTATCCCCAGAAGGACTAACTATTCAGAAGGCTTATTCTCTGGATCAATCATGTTCAAACAATGTAGCCGAATAAAATGCATTGCTCATCGGTCTTCAACTTGCTAAACATCTGGATATTCAATATTTAGAAGTTTATGGAGACTCCAAGCTTATCATCAATCAGATCAGAGGAACGTATGAAGTCCGTCATCAAGATTTGATACCTTATCATCGAGCAGCACTCTCTATGGCCTCCTCCTTTGAAGGTTTCTTTATTGAACACGTTCGTCGAGCCTATAATGCAGAAGACGATGCTTTGGCTAATCTTACCGCTGTGTTAGCCATACCAATCAGACGTCAGCAAGTGATAGTGGTTCATAACCGAGAACTATTTTATCTTGAGAATAATTTGGCTTTGGGTTTTCCCCATAATCCAGACAAAAATTCTCTCAACCTTGATGAACTTTCCTCCAACCTTAATACCGGATTAAAGTTTGACAGAGTGTCTTCGTCTTCTTTCGATTCTACTATGGAATATGTCTTTTCTAACAAAACAGAAACCATAACTGAAGACTGGAGACGTCCGTTTTTAGACTTTGTGTTGTATGACATACTTCCCGACAATCCGAGCGAAGTAGCATCTATCCGGCGTCGATCTCTCAGATTCTATTATAATCATACAACGAAGACACTATATCGTCGGGCCTACGACGGTCTTCTCCTCCGATGCATCGCTGGCGAAGAAGCACAACAGATTATCCGTGAGGCACATGATGGTGTCTGCGGAGCTCATCAACCAGGTCCTAAACTTCAAGATCGTATCCGACGTATGGGTTATTATTGGCCTACGATGGTGGCTGACGCCATTCAATATGCTCGGAAATGTAAAGCCTGTCAAATTCATGCAGACTTTATCCATCAACCATCAGAATTCTTACATCCAACAGCGGCATCATAGCCCTTTGAGGCTTGGGGCATGGACGTCATTGGTCCTATCAACCCACCATCATCAAAAGGACATCGGTTTATTCTAGTAATAACCGATTACTTTTCCAAATTGGCTGAAGCAATCCCGTTATCTGAAGTCAAAACTTCTAATGTCATCAACTTCATCAAACATCATGTCATTTATCGATTTGGTGTTCCTCGGCGTATTATTTATGATAACGGACCGCGGTTCGTCAGTCAGAAATTTACTCGATTCTGCAACGACCATCGAATCAATAATTTAGCTTCTACAGCATATAATCCAGCAGCTAATGGATTGGCAGAAGCTTTCAATAAAACGATCATCAAACTCTTGAAAAAGTTCATTTCTTCCAACAAACGCAACTGGAGCGAGAAGCTTGGTGAATGTTTATGGGCCTACCGTACCACAGTTCGCAATGCGACTGGATGTACGCCTTTCTCTTTGGTATATGGGTGTGAAGCTGTTCTTCCCCTTGAGATCCAGATTCCTTCTCTGAGAATCGCAATCTCCAATGAACTTACAACAGAAAATAATGATCGTCTTCGACTTCAAGAGCTGGAAGCTCTAGATGAAAAGCGATTGTATGCTCAACAAAATATCGAGCTGTATCAGGCCCAAATTTTAAAAGCTTTTAACCGGAAAGTAAAAGTCAGAGCATATCAGAAGGGAGAACTGGTCCTTACCGTCAGACGTCCGATGACCATGACACATATGAGCAAAGGCAAATTCGACGCGAAATGGGAAGGCCAATTCGTAGTAAACAAAGTCTTCTCTAATGGAGCATATCAGCTTGCCTCTATGGATGGTAAAGTCACGATGATGCCTATCAATGGCAAATTCTTAAAAAATATTATGTATAAATTTCATCAATATATAATATTTTCATTATTCTCCAGCGAATATAAAAATCAGAGTTAATTCTTCCCTACAAAAGTTATCTCGATATCATTATCCCCAGCGGAAACTGATATTCTACCACGTATCATCTTCCCAGAGAATTTGATATTCTGTCTTATTAGATCTCCAGTGGATTTAATAAAGATCTTGTATAGAAAATCACGTCCATATTACCTCTGTATTTTCTATCTCAGTATCATATTTTCTATTCTATGAAAATGATATCTAGTCTTTTGATTTCCGAGTTCAAAGATCATGGAAAATAGAGTCCAAAGATATCTTTATATCTGAATTCTGTTTTCTCTAATCAGTATTAAACTAAAATTATCTTTGGTTTAATATCATCTGATAAAATTACAAAGTTCATTTGTATATTTTATTCTATTGAAATATGTCATGTATTATTTACCTCTGAACATATTTTCTACAAAAATATCATCCACAGAATTGAAATCAAGTCAAGATATTCATTTCTTCAATCAAAGTCAAAATATTGATTACAAGTGTGTATCAAAAATTCAACACATGAAAAATGTAAAAGATCTATTTAGGAGGAGTAATTATCTCCTGAATACGAACAATTACATTATTCATCTTTTCTTCATGAGCTTTATGGATTCGCTCTGCTTCTTCAACTCCAACCATTCGTTGGTCATAATCCACGATAATAGAGCTACGACGATTTGTCTCTTCAATCTGATTAGCCTGCATCAGTTCCCGCTCTTGCTGTAAAAGTTGACAGCGTTCAGCTTCAGATATACGAGCAGTGGCAATCTCCGATTGCTCCTTTTCCATGGAGGCAATTCGCTCCTGAAGACGAGCCAGCTCCTCCTTCAACTTCTTAAGCTCTTCAGCTTTTGATGCTTCATCTTTCTCCAAACGCTCCATATTTTGACGAGTGATTATTATTTCTTCATCTTTCGCCAGTAACTCTTCAGAAGACAGAGCGAGGAATTCTTTCAAAGCAGTGTGCTGAGCTTGAGCTTCACTTTCTAATTGGACAATCTCAGCTGCAGTCAAAGACTTAATATCCTCCTTTTTGATCTCCCAGTACTTATGGATGGTTGCTTCTAAATCATCCAGGAGATGCTCAAAGAAGACACACTGGGTCTCATAACCAGCCTGTCTCAAAGCTAAAAGCGGGAAACTAATCGCCGCTCGAAGACTCGAAAAAGGCATAGTTTCATCCTTCATAAGTCGCCTTGAGAATGTATCCAGATATGAATAAATAATCTCTGAATACATCCCCATGACCTTTGCTATCCCTGTTTCAAAATCGGGAGTCGCTGCAACTGTAAGGGGAGGAGCAGGAGGAGCCTCTATTCTGGGAGTTGAAGTGGGTGCTTTTGGGGAACTAGGCAAATGTGAGCTCCCTTCACCCATATCAGTCTGGACAAGTAGGGCTTGAGTCGAGCTCATTACCGGTGCAGTTCCTACAACTGTTGGAATCAAAGAAGCGTGATCAAAATTAAACGACAATAAAGCAAGGAAAAGACAAAACTTTGCTGAATAAAATATTACCTGAAGCTGGTTCGTATTCTGTTTCTTTTGGATCATTCAGCCCAGCTCGTAGTCTGTTCAGAGTGTTTTCTGACACTGGATTTATTTCACTGCTGTCCGCCCCAGAAGTACTCGGAACATGGACTTCTATTTCTAGAAGTTTCTCCGGCTCTGGAGTCAACCCTGAATGTTGACCAGCTGTCATCAGTACATCAATTTGAATTTTAGATGGTGACTCATCTTCTATCTCCATGTCCTCTTCTTCAAAGGAACGAGACGAAGGTTCATAGTCAACCTGTTCCTCGTCACTCTTATTGCTCTCCGAAACTTCAGCAATTGGCTTGAGAGTAGTGGCTTCCTTTACTGATTCTCTCGAAATCAGTACGTCATTAGTTGTTTTAGTCTGATTCTCGGCCTCTACCGCGGGTTGACTAATCACCTGCGCATCATCGGCCGTTGGCGGAATCAACTCCATATCAGAAGGCATAGATGGTTCAGCAGGTTCAGGCACATCCTCTTCAATATGTTCTATCTTTACAGAAGAAGCAAAGGCAGCTTGCTTCTCTAAAGCCAATCGCTCGGCACGATTGGTGGGACTCTCTGCATCGAGACAAATCACAGATTTAGTCTTTGAAACTATCACCTTCCTTCCTATTCTTTTTGTTAGTAGAATAGTAGGATAATCATCTTTGGAGTCACTACCTGCTTCGTCCGCATCTCTGATTCGTCTTCCACGATTACGAGCCTCTGCCCGAGTAACCCTTTTTGGAGCAGGTCCAGAAGCATCTTTGCCCCGCTTCCTTTTCGGTGTACTGTCGGCAGATACACTCTCTTCAGCACTTCCAATGGATACACGTAATGGCTGATGAAGTTCATCAGAGAAGAGATTCTCTAAAACTTCATCATAAACTTCATCAGTAGCCAGAGGATCTTCTCGGTCATGATAATCTCTTGGCAGGGCTGATTTGGTTGATCTCTTATCAACATGGATGAAGCTTTTACCTAAGATGCTGAATTTTTCATCGAAGGTATTAGCCGATACATAGAATTTAGCATAAGACGCCAACATTTTAGCTCCTCTCCGATAAGTAACCAGATCTGGCATGGAAAAAGTAGCTCCGGTACCTTTAGCAATATAGTATATCCAAGCTCTGGCGCCATCGATTAATCCACCTTGGTAGCCAAAACATGTCGTTGCATTTCCCACATGCAACTGATCATAGCCAAATTGTCGAGCAAACCTACTCGGAAGATATGGCTCCAGATAGGTGACATCGTCACGACGACAGATCAAGTGAGATGGCCTGATCCTCTTCAGCCATTCATGTTGAATATCATCCAACTCATTGGCACCAATGCCATCAATCAACTTCCCAGGCATGGTTTCATAACCAACAGGTGGAGGAACACAAGTGAAACTCCATAATTCTCTCCTGTTTAATATGGTTCTACAGTCTGTCAGAGTGTCATACTTCCACTTTGGTGTATGATGGTATCTTTCCAAAAAGGTATCGTCTGGTCTAGCCATTCCAACAGTCATGAGAGATTCGAAATGGAGAAGCAGCCACCCAAATAAATATGTAAAGGGTATTTCTACCCGGGGAAAAGTTGTGAGCTTCTTCTTCGCCAATTCAAACATCCTGTCTGTATATGCCCTTAAGCCAGCATTCAGACGGCATGTCATTGCTGTCAGCAAATCCATCTTGTACTCGAAAGTCAGACGGACTGCTGCAAAAACAACTCCTCTGTGCATCCTGTCTGCTGAACAGGTGCCGGGTAATACAAATTTTCTCAGCCAGAGGGATATAAATCCGGCCAGATGACCTTCATCAGATAATTTCCGGACACCTTACTTTATATAGGTCTCCAACCTATCACCAGCTTTGTAGGTGTCTTCGTCTTCTTCAATGATGATGTCGTCATGAGTGGTGTCCTGGATTAGTTTGTCAATCTCAGCTTGACTCAGGGGTTTAAAGCGACCGACATATTGATCAGTCTTCTTCTTCTTCTGAACTTCTTCAGTGCGGCCTTGGAATAAATAGGCCATCCACTTAGAAGAATAGCAGTTGGAACCTCCCTCTGCACCTTGTGCCTTATAAAAAGCCTTACATATACTGTAATGGCACATTAATTCTTCAAATACATGAAGAACCAGTGGGTTGGCATCAGAAATTTTATTCATTTCATCAATAAAAGGAATATACTCTTCATATGGCAAATCTCCTGTTGGCAGCTGAGAAATGTATGCCATCTCATGGAAGGCGAATCCCATCTCGCCTCTTGGAGTCATGAAAGTGCCGGTACGGTAATTATACCTTTCCGCTAATGCCAAGAACAAATCTGGGTTTGGCCTAAAACCATAAGCGGTGCACTTGATGGCATTGTATAGGCCTATCACCTTTAACTGTTCCCCAAAGTTGTTCAGAATCTATCTTACAAGAACAGTCCATCAGGTATTCTCCGGGTTCACCAGACCAGTAAGCCTCATAGACTGTTTTAGGTAAACAGCATTTTCTAGCTGAACAAATTCATTTGCAAAGATTGGGACTCTAACTGGCCTCAGAAGTGCCGAGTCCTCAGGAGGAATGGTAGCTGGCAGCAATCCTCGCAAAACTGAGACATGTGGTTCAGTACCACTTCGGAATCTTCCTTGACTGTATCCTATCCATCCAGCTTTTGCTTGACGGAATGGAGTGATATCCCACTTCATTTGCCTTTGATGACACGCGTGGAATAAGCGAGCTATGTTGATGCTTTTGGACAAACCAGTCAGATACATTGGCTGATTCGCATCACCATCTCTATAATATGAGTATGACACTTTATCAAGAGCAGGCTAGAAGTTTATATCAATAGCATCTCCAAAAAGAAATGCTGGCTTCGAGTGGGTAGCACTATCCACACTCTGTAGAGGCAGTCCACTCATCAAATTCAGCAGGGTGTCATTTTTCTGATTTGTCAGAATTGCTATCCTTGTGGAAGGTCCATCAAATTGAGGAAAACGGACATGTGATAGGTCACTATTATAGTTGTTTCCTACACATCCTTCAAATTATGCATCCTGAGCCAGAATATCCACTGCAAAAGAAGAATAAGAAGTTAGAAATCTTCAACACAAAGAGATGACAAAGATCAACATACGCTCACTATCCTAAGCGTATGGCAGATTCAAAGTTCAACATACGCTCACTCTATCCTAAGCGTATGACAGATTCAAAGATCAACATACGCCCACTCTATCCTAAGCGTATGACAGATTCAAAGATCAACATACGCCCAATCTATTCTAAGCGTATGACAGATTCAAAGATCAACATACGCTCACTCTATCCTAGGCGTATGATAAATTTTAAGTTCAGTTTACGCTCAGCTTTTATTCAAAGATCAGAGGATGATTGGATCTTTTTCTTAAGCGTATCAGCGTATAGTTGACAAGATGTTCATCAAAAATACGCTAACAAAGGAGTTAGCGTATCTCAGTGAGACAACTTGACATAACGTATTCCTTCAAATCAGCGTATTTTGACATTTCTATCAAAGATATGCGTATCTTACAGAATACGCTCCAAACATATTTTTCGTATAAATGAAAAATATGGAATACGACTAAACCCTAAAGAGGGAAGCGTATTTTCTGACGTATTGACCCTAAAAAGGGGATACGTTTTATGATCTTGTCCTAACCAGAGCCCTAAATAGGGGATAGTTACTGTTCATCGTCTCCATCCTCACCATAGAGGGGCTTCAATGGGCGCTCACTTCGTCGAATACGCTCATCAGCAGTCTTCTTAGTAGCAGCGGCGGCAGGACGAGATGACTCCGCAGGAGCCTTCCCCTTTCCCTTCGCAGCAGCGTCGACTTTGGGCGCCATTGATGAAGGTTGAGTCGAAGAAGAAGAAGTTTGAGTTTTAGAGCTTTTTCTCTCTCAAAGACAAATGCAGAAGTAAAAAAATAAATTAGGTTTTGAAAGACCTATTTATAGAAGAAAAAAAAAAGAAGTTTAAACGGTGGCCGTTCTTTAAACAGAATCCCTAAAGATTTGCACTGATATTGAGGAAAATAACAAAATCATGCCAGCGTGTCAAGACTTATTCCCACTTTAAGTTCAAAGTAATTTCGAACTTTTGAAATTTATAAAGTTCGAAAACTTTGAAGGGGATCTTGTATGGTGTGAAAAATTATGACACGCTGACATAAGACTCAGTCAAAGCTATACGCTCAAGGCCATACGTTCAGCCAAAGCCATACGCTCAAGGCCATACGCTCAGTCAAAGCCGTACGCTCAGTGAATATTTTATTATTTCTTGAATGACAGCATATCATACGTTTAATGGAGGATGAATCTGACACTTCATTTTTCGTGCAAAGACAGCTGCCCTATGAAGATTAACCGTCATATGGGTTTTCGAGAATTGATTTTGTCTCTTACGAGGACAGCTCATCAGCCATCATAAATACACAGTCATCATTACTGTCATTTCTGAAAGTCTGTCGGCCATCATATCTGCAACACGACGCTCGAGAGATATTTGTCAGTTATTAGAAGATATGGCGTATTTGAGAAGATTGAGGACAGCCACGTGTCTACTCCCTCAATGCTTACGACTCCTTGCCAACCAAGTGAGCGTATGGACTTCATACGACTCCTTGTCAATCAAGTGAGCGTATGGACTCCATACGACTCCTTGTCAATCAAGTGAGCGTATGGCCTTCATACGACTCCTTGTCAACCAAGTGAGCGTATGGACTCCACACGACTCCTTGTCAATCAAGTGAGCGTATGGACTCCATACGACTCCTTATCAATCAAGTGAGCGTATGGACTCCATACGACTCCTTGTTAATAAAGTGAGCGTATCAGCTTTATATGACTCTATACTATCCAAGTCAGCATATACAAGACATATGTCTTCGAAAGGTAGCGTATGACTCCTCTTCAACAAAGACAGCGTATCACAGTAAATGCATTCAGGATGACTTTAAAACGTACAGTCAACACATGTTCTCACGTGTCCTGTACTCAGTTACCCACTTATTCAGAAGTTATGCAACGTGGTATCCATGCCATCAATCTCTCCTAGATATATTCTACTACTTTCAACCGCACTTTAATGTGTCTCCATCAGAATTCGCCACGCGTCCCTGCAGTTATGCACACGTCAAGTAACTGACTGAGCGTATGCTTCAGAACAGTTATCCAGAACTCTATAAAAGAGAGTTTCTTCATCTTCATCAGAGACTACATTCAATTCAGAGAGAATAGAGAGATTGCCCAGTTGCTGTCCAAGTTCTTCGAAGTTCGAGTTTTCTTCATCGCATCGTCCAAGGGATAAAGTAATCGTCTTCTAGATTAGATTCCTACAGTTGTAATTTTCTCAGAAACACAATAAATAAAGTGAATTTATTTATGGAAAATAGCAAGGACTTGCACGTGGATTGCCACCAGCAAAGCCCACTTAAATCTATATGCACCGGTCGCTGGCATCACAAGCCATTTTGGACATGTTCCTCTTTGGTATTCTCACCTATCATAGCGTGCTGGTGCACCTTGATAGTCTTTTGAACTACCCCTTTGGCATTCTTACCTATCATAGCGTGCTGGTGCACCTTGATAGTCTTTTGAACTACCCCCTTGGCATTGTCACCTATCATAGCGTGATGGCTGGTATACCTTGATAGTCTTTTGAAATACCCGGCCTTACGTCTCTTTGAGTGTCCGAGCCCCCACCCAAACAGCCCGTAAGACATGATTCCGCCTAGGCCGGCCACGATCCTCCCTTTGATCGTGCCGCGGAATCCCTTATTCTTCTTACCTCCCGTATACGATGCGATTGTCTACGACCATTTCGTATTGACTTGTCATTTTAACTTAACGGCTATCTCTGAGCCATAGGCTAACCCTTAGCCATAATGCGTTATCGACCAGGTTGGCGGCGGCGTCCGTGCAGCGTGGGTAGCGAGCCCCGATGCACGTCCCCGTCATACCTGTCGCTAACTATTCCTTTCTTTCTTATCTTTTATTCATTCTTTCTTTTCTTTCTTTCGCTTGTCCGTTCGTTCATTGATTCATTCACGTATTCATTCATTCGTTGATTCATTCATTCACTTATTCGTTCATTCATACATTTTGCAACTCCCCGTACGGGAGTCGCCTTGGCGACCCATTGGTCCCATAGTCTTTCAATGTTGCTATACTCTACTCGGAACGACTATGTCGATAGTCTTCCCATTTCATTGTTGTAAACCATTCATTGTTTCATTGTTGAACGCATAAGGAACTCGAAATGTAAACTTGTGCCTTAGCACGAGCATGGAGTGCGGTGCGAGAGTTCTCACATTTTCCAAGTTCTTTTCCATATTCTATACAAGCATACAAGATGGGATTATTCCCTTAGCTAGGTGCGTTGAGTCATCTATTAGCATGCGCAGTGTTATCACCTAGCGATTCTAGTAATAGTGTCCGTATTGTTAAGTGTCTAGGCTAAGCAAAGACGGGTTCATCGGAGCCACCCACCTTAGCGATGTTCGCATCGGCCGAGTGATACTCCGAGCGCGCCTTTGAAAGTCTAAGTTTGGATTCATCCTTGACGGGCCAATGTAAGTCTCGCATCGATTCTTCATCAGGTCGATGCCAACTCTTCGGGTCGACGGCTCGTTTGAGTCGTTGCACTTGCCGTTTGAATCGACGTTCCGCTAGGGCGGAGCGGGTCATTACATAAGATACCCGTGTAGGAAATTATATCATATAGATAGAATATCAAGATTGCACCGCAGTACAATATAATCAAGGAGATAGCACCTCAAAGTGCCAGTAGACAAGAAGCACCTCAGTGCAAAATCAGGGCCAGTACCTCAAAGGGTAAACTGGACTTATAGCACGGATACAAGTAGTCATGTCAGGAACAAGAACAAATATGTCAGTCATATGAAATCATCTGTCCACATCATGGCATGGATATCAGGTCAGGTACATGGTCGGAATCTCTACTAGAATAGCATCTCAAGTACACATGGGAGCCTACAGCTCAAATCATCAAGTCGATCTATCCACCGAATCAATCTATCAGGAGTCTCCCATCTACGATGGAATAAATATCATGTCAGGAAGGACGATCACCAAATACCAAGCTAATCACTCTAAACACTGCTAGGCCCTCTGGCTCACAAGAATCCTCTGAATCAATGGTCACAAGCTACCAGCAAACAAGTCTCACAGCTATCAAGATATAGAAATCAAACCAGGTTTTGGGCGTTTGGAAAGTCGAGTAAAAATCATGTAATGATGCCCTCATATTCTCCTCGTTCTGCGAAACACTCGTACAATCATCAAAATCCATGAATCTAAATAGTCATATCTGATAAGAATAAACATCATCTAAAAAGAAATGGCAACACTATCCAAGAGTCCACATGAGTCTATCAAATCAATATCCCGAGAATCATACTCCACATAATACTCAATCCTCAGACATATCCAAGGTCACAATCCTGATACATAGGACAACTGTCAGCCCTATCTAGCTAGACTAGGATAACTCCTAGAATGAATGGTCAGGAGACAAGAATATATTAATTAATGCCACCAGAAAAATGACAAGGATTGCATGAACCGCTTTGGAGCAGATCCACAACCCTTAAACCAAATAAGGACCAGGATTACAGACCGTCTCCCGAGTGGAACCGCGCTCCTCACGCTATCTGACGGACAAGACAGGTCAAGTAGCTAGGTGACTAATCTAGTCACGAGTCTACCTAGCAGGTACTGGAATCAGGTAAACTATACTACGATAAACGTACATGCGTCTGGTTCAGCAAACCAAAGGAACAGTTCTGCCCAAATCTTCGAATCAAATTCTTGATCAAAAATTCTGAAAAAAATTGGCAGAGTCTCCTTTGTATTCTGGACGGGAGCTCCCAGCGAATTGGGGCTAAATCCACTCGGCACAACCCGTCGCAGAATCGTAAACTGAGAACACTAAGTCTCAGCTTCTAGCAGCGCTACGATGCGTACTGGGAACCAAACCATACCTGAGACCACTAAGCCTTGGTCTCGAACAGTACTACGATGCGTACTGGACGCCAAGCCAACACATGCAACAAGAATCGCTACGTAAGACGCATCAAGACCCACAGTCATATCCAAGTCACAAGCACAATCACATAAATAGTTAGCCAAAGCCGTCACCCGACCGCGAGTCGGACATGGGGCACATGGGGACAATCCATACACGTGAGTCGTGTTTGTGTCCTCGGAGGTGTGGATGACCCGTCCGAGTTGTCCGATACGGCTTGACCTGGTATCGAACCAAGCTATCCTAAGTTATCATCATGGCAGTTCTACTACTATGCTACACTACTCATAGTTATACATTTACAATTACAAATAAATTAAACACAAAAATCCAGGAGAGAGGGCAAGAGCTGTCGATGAGCAAGGGATACTTGCCTAGAGGGCTCGGCTAGGTAAGCAAGTCTTCAGTGATTGCGATCCAAGGTAGCACGTCCATCGGAGTCCTCAGAACACACAATAAAAATCATTAGAATAAAATATTAAAATAATAACAGAAGTCACGGAGGATGGCATGAGGCTATACCGTGTAGGTCTGCTAGCAATACATGGATCTGGCATAAAAACCGAGGTACACAGATCAACATGGACACCTAAATCGAGATATGCATGTATATCGAGACACACACGAGAATCGAGATGACACAAAGGTTGAGACGAACAGGAAACATAACGTGCACATAAATCGAGACATGCACGCAGATCGATACGACATAATATACGATATGGCTCACAAATCAATACGTCACGCAAATCGGTACGTGCACGTAAATCAAGACAGTGCGAGACTCAAGAAAGCACACAAATCAATGCAGCCGCAAATCGGTATGTACACGTAAATCGAAGCAACACGGGTTACGAGGTAGGCACAAAGGCCGAGACGAGAAAACTGAGGTAGTACACAAACCAAGATGGTACGGTGCCTGGGGCAGTACAGGGCTCGAGGCGTCCCGCTACCCGAGGTAACACATGAATCGGGGTGCAGGAAAACCGAGACAGTACACATGCCAAGGTGCACGCAAATTAGGGTACGCGGAGAACGAGGACGCGTAAATCGAGGTGACATACCGACTGAGCAGCATAATACTCATGGACGTACGCACATCGAGGCACACGGCCCGAGGAGCCTGCATCTCGAGGCTGGCTCGCTGCTCGAGCAGCGCAGGGCTCGAGGCGTTCCGCTGCTCGAGGCAGCGCTACACTCGAGGCGCGATGCTGGTCGTCGAAAGAAGAGGAAGGTGAGGGACGGGAGAGTCACCTTCGCCGTGGCCAGGTCGGGTGGAGACCATGGCGGTAGAAAATGGTAATGGTGGCCATGGCAGTGGTGGCTATGGCTCGCGACAGCAAAAGAAAAGAAGGGAGGCAGTGGCAGGGGCTGCATCTCGCGGCGGCGGGGCTGCAGTGACAGATCGCGCAACAGGGAGATGGACAGAGAGAGGGAAGCTGCAGAGGAGATGAAAGTGGTGGCGGTGGCAGTCGTGGCCCGAAGAAGAGGAGGCGGAGGCGACGACGAGGATGGTGATGCTGATGGCGGTGGTGGAAGATGGTGGTGGAGACGGCGGGCTGGGACGCAACGGCGACGGTGGCCGGAGGAGCCGGGACGAGCGGAAGAAAGAGACAGAGAGTGGAGATGATGGAAGAGAGAGAGAGAGCTGAGTGAGAGTGAGGGGGAGCGCTCGAAAGTGAGGGGGGTGAGCGGCTGATCTCCAGGAAGGGGAGAGAGAAAGAGGGGATAAGTGAGGAGAGAGGCGAGTAAGGAGAGAGGGGTGGGCTGACGTCTTGGGGGTGAGAGAGTTAGGGTTAGGTTTAGAAAGAGTGGAGAGAGAGGGGGTAGTTATTAGAAATTGAATCAAATACAATAATAATAATAATAATAATAATAATAATAATAATAATAATAGGAATCAAACAAAAATCAGGGCTCAATAGTCAAGGCATGTTAAGATCCAAAATAATAATATTTAAAGATATACAAAATTTAAAATCATCCAAATATAAATATATGGTCATATACCTATTTCCAAAATAGGGATTTGACAGGTACGAAGCAGCTGGGTCATCTGGTTGGGTAGAAGAACCTCCAACTGGTGACGAGGTCGCGTCGACGTGAGTCACTACTACATTCTGCGGAGTAACCACGAGATTCTCGTTGCCGGCTTGTGAGTCCATTGCACTGCGCGTAAATAAAACTTATAAGCTAAGAACAGATGATATCAAGCAGGATGCAAGTCAAGGAAATAAACTTCAAAATCGATATAGAGATCAAGGATGGTAATATACGTGGATGAGATCATGTGAGTCTTTCCTATCCTATTAGCAGGCTTACAGTAATGTAACCGGAGTGATTTAAAATCGGACATGCATGGACCACCACAAAAATATGTAACGCTCTAGTCTCAAAATATGTAGGACCAGAAATGTGCTACATGCCAGCAGCATATCACCAATGGGCCAATATACCTAACAAGTCCATTAGCGAATGCTTAAGCTGTAAATTATGATAGAAAATCATAACAACAACATAGGCCACCAGTCCAAAACTAATCTCATCCATGCAGAAAAGTAAACACAGAATAAGCAAGTATAACAATAATGATAATATCAATTGTCCAACAGCAATAAAGAAAATAAATATACGAGAAACAATCCGTCACCACAGCAAAGAAAATAAATATAATATCCAACTACAAGTCTGTTGAACTAAATAGGAAATAAAAGTAGCAATGTCTAAATAGAGAATGACATAACTCAAGAGAAGTCCTCCGGAACTATCTCATCCTCTTGCATATGTAAGTCTCTAGTCTCAGCTCCAGAACCATACACCTCAGGGTAAACCTCCTCGTCTAAACCTGGAGAGATCACCAGTTCCTCGAGGAACTAGCAATATGCATAAAAAATATGCCAAATGTAACAGTATAAAGTATACATAAAAAATAATAAATAGTCATGAAACAATTAACTATGACACTAGGAAACTAAAATAGTGGCATGCCATGCTAGACGTAGCTAACAAGTCAATCTTATAGACTGTAGTCAAGACAAGCACTCATAATCTATAGTCTCAATTGTAGTCCAAGGCAAGCGACTCTCAATCGAGAACGTAACCAATTATAGTATCAATCTCCTAAACGAATACAAGGGTCAAGTCGATCCTATATACTGTAGCCAAGGTAAGCGCTCCCACTCTATAGAATATCTCAAGTCAAGTCATATCACGTCAAGTCGAGTCAAAGAAATAGTGACGTAGGACTAGGCATCTCTATCATGAGACACAGACGAACCCGAAGTCCAATATAAATGGTAATGAAATATAACAGAAAACATGTACGAGCATGTAAAACTAGAAACATGATAAAGTAAAACTAGAAACATGATAAAGCAACATAAATATAACAATATCATGAGGAAAAGAACAATAACAAAGTAGAGCATGTAAAACTAGAGACATGATAAAGCAACATGAATATAATAATATGCGATGAACCTGAAGACCAATATAATAGATAATGAAATATAACAGAAAACATATACGAGCATATAAAACTAGAAACATGATAAAGTAAAACTAGAAATAGGATAAAACAACATGATATACTGTACAAGTTGGCAAGGTATACTTGTCTGCTTCCCACGCTAAGGTCGAGGATCTGGTCCCAACTCCAAGTCCAACTAGCCTATATAATTCATTAAGTATATATATATATATATATATATATATATATATATATATATATATATATATATATATATATATATATATAAACTTATTATTAATGCTACCTAGGTGTATATATATAATTAATATACAAATTTATTATAAAAGTAGACAATTAATTACTTGTGGTTTGTGTACTGGTTACTATAGAGTAAATAAGATTTATATGAATTAAAGTTAGTATGAAGTTATGAAAATTTAACTAGAAGTGGAAGGGGCTATACGTAATTATGCCACCAACTTTAGTTGGATCCAGTGCACATGTAAGCATTGCTTAGTGAATAGTGTGTGCTGTTGTTATGTATATGTGTTGTGCAAACACATAGAAAAAGTGAGAAATTTATTTGGAAAAATTAATTAATGGAGGGCTCATTTCCAACTAACAATTACCTATTCACGTGTTGTGTAAGGCAAAACGATGGTGGAGATGAGTTGGATTGATTGTACTATTGGTTTGTGGAGAGAGTTTTTATACAAATTTACAATCATGATTGCTTGAACCAATATGTGAGAGAGAGAGAGAGAAACAATTATGGCCAGAGAGTGGAAAGAAGGGGTTATTGCAATTATGCTAAAATATCTAAGAGAGATAAAAAAAAAGCCAGGAGCCACATGCATGTGGTATTTTTCGTTCTCTTACGTGTGCACAATACAACTCCCTATACACGTGAACAGTGAGCTATTCTTTTTCATCTCTGATAAATCCTATAGTTCTACTATATTCCTTTCTATAGAATCTAAGAGAATTGTAGTAAACATTACAAAAAAAACTCGGAGGGAGCTCTTGGCGTCAACCTCGAAGGGTGCTCACGTGCAGACGCGAACACGGAAAGAAGGCCGAGTCGTCGTGCGGTCGGACGTGGGGCTGTCGGGCGACGTCGGCGTGTCAGCGGGTCGACGAGTGCGGCGCCGGTCGCTGGGTTGCTCCAAAGGAGGAAGATGATAATGCTTAAGTTTTTTTGTTTTAACATTTCTATTTTTATAGAGAACTGAAGGAAAGTTACAAATGGGAAAGGTTGAATTGGAGGTTATGGAATGGAAGGGTCGGGGTTAGCTATATAAGAATGAGAAGAGATTGGGAGTTAGCTAAATATGAATGGAAAGTGGTAGACTTGTTGTTATTTATTGAAAAGATATAAACATTTTATCACTAATAGAATTCTCTAAATAATAATAATATTATTTCAACAAGAGTCAATATTACCGAAAATAAATAAAAATGAATAGTTAAACCGTAGTCATGAAAATTCAAATAGATTATTGAAATGAATTGCAAAATTAGAAATTACTAAATTATAAATAAAAGTAAAATTTTTTGGGAGGGGTTTACAATAATGTCCAGAAATAAGTTATTCTAGTACTTATAATTAATATTTATTCATTTATATTCTGATTTACAAGTTTTATATCCAGATAACCAAGTTTGTATCTCGTGATTCTTATTTCAAAACTTACAACATACAAATTGAGACAAGATAATCAATCACAAGGTTAATGATCCTGTTGCGACGTTCCTTACGTCCATCTTCTCAATTTCATTGATATGAGATCACTGTAATTGACGAATCTCAGTTTTGTTATACGAATTTCGAAATACAAACATGATACGAACTTATTACTAATATGAAGGTGGGGTGGTTTGATCTATCAAATGATATTATTATGATACAAAATTTGGTATCATATAGTAAAAAATTTCTACGGTCGCAAAGAATCAACAGATCGAAGATCCAACTGTTGGATCTTTCAAAAAGTCTACATGATCAAATATGGACAACATGTAACGTCTAAGGTCGCACACAATATACGATCAGAATATGGGTGATCCAAACACAAAGATCAAAGATAAGACAAAAAAAAGAGAGCAAAAATTGGATCGAGAAACAAAACTCCTAGCACGAAGATATGGCCTTTGGAAGTCGACTATGTTGTTGGACACCACGGATACAACACAACGGTACGGTTGATTTTGGTCCACCAAACTTCATCATGATAGCGCAAATAGTCATGATCGAAGAGAATCACGCCATGAGCGCAACGGTGAAGTTCGATCATGGAATTGACTTCTAGATTGTTCATATGCCTTGATGATATAAAAAAAATCGTGTCCTATTTTCGTCTCAACACAAGGTCTTTTTTGATGTGTACGAAAGTCGATGAGGACAAATAGAGGCTCAGGTGATATAAGAGAGAGAAAGAGAGAGAAATAAATTCACGGTGAAGTCAACTTTTCTTATTATTACTTGCCACCTTCACCTGCGTTGCACGTATAAAAAAATAAATAATAGTATTAATAAAATAGGTAAAAATTCAAATTATATTAGAATATTTTAAATATAATTTAATATAATTTAATATGATTTGTTATGATCATTTTTTAGATTATGGATATGTAATTAGATAATATTATGTAATTAGTTTAAACATAATTTTAATTTTAAATATATACAGTATTGGGTGGTTTTTAATTTTTTATGCGAGGAGAGGGGATTCAGTTATCCAAATAGAAGATAAGAAAGGTAGTTAATTTTAAAATTCTATTTTTTTTTAAATAGTTGATGATATACACAATTTAGACGGCTCAAGATTGAGCTGTTTTGAAGCCCCTTTATAATAGTAGAGATATAGTAGTATATATAAATATAAAATATATAAACTTTTTTTTAACATTTTTTTTTGAGGTCTACAACTTTGTAAGGCCTAGTAGTATTAAGATGATACCCATTACACTCCATCAAAATTGGACCTCCCCAAATTATCTCTCCAGCGCAAAAGGATGGATAGACCACTTTTTGCCCTTGCTGCAAGACTAATTAAAGACTCATCGCAATCCGAAATCAAAGCCAAAGGAAATATAATATTCATCCAACAAAATATTTATGAGAAAATTTGAGTCGCACCATACTTTATTGGTCATATTTCAATGTGCATCCCAGTGCTTTACCATAATGTAAGTCATCTCCCATATTTTACGGATTTCGTCCAACCTTGACGGTCAACTGGGTTGACCCAATTTTTTTTTACAAAATTACCCCCATTTTTGTGTTTGTAGTAGCAGCAGACGTGGGGAGGTGAAGGTGGTGGTGGTGATGGTAATGGTGAAGGTGGTGATGGTGATGGTGATGGTGATGTTGGTGTTGGTGAAGGTGATGGTGGTGGGGTTGGTGGTGGTGGTAATGGTGGTGGTGGTGAAGATGGTGGTGATGATGGTGAAGGAGGTGGTGGTGGTGGTGATAGTGGTGAAGATGGTGGTGGTGATGGCAGAGGGATGAGTGTTGGAAGAAAGATGGGGTAATTTCGTAAAATTTTTGGGTCAAACAAGTTGACCGTCAATGTACGAAATCCGTAAAATGTGAGAGGTAACTTACATTATGATAAAGCAATAGAGTGCACATTGAAATATAACTAATAAAGTAGGATACGACTCAAATTTTCTCAATATTTATCATCCGTCACTTGTGCCAAAATATCTATCAAACATAATTCCACTTCTAAAACCAAATATATATACCATGAACCACGGTCTCTAATAAAATTAATCCCATCCACCTGCCGAAAACCTCTCCCGTCCAATCAACCGCCAAGCTATTCACGCGTGCCTCCCCCGTGCGCGATATCCGGAACCCAAATACAAATCGTATCGCGACGGGGAGAGAATATATAATATAACCCTAGATCTCGAGATGTGAGTGAATCCATCTCCCAGCTGACGTGGCGCCCCGAAGCGTCACGATAGGGCATGGGTCGGGCAACCAACCCGTATCTAACCATCACCTGTCTAGCTCGCGATAAATCCAGAAATTGCAGAACTGGTCTGGAAAGAGACAATAATTGCAAAATTTTGCTATTTCCAGTAATAAATCGCTAAACTCTTGGAATTTGCAGAAGTGGTCCGAAACACGGGAAGTTGCAAATTTCACTGTTGTGGGAATTTCGGTTAGCAGTAGAACTTTTGTATTAAATCCTGCAATAAAACCCTAGAGATTCTCGCAAAGCAGCAAATCTTCCTCGTGGGTCGATATCCGTCGTCCGCGTCCAGAACCGACGGCTGGGATCGTCCGGGCTTGAGTACTTATTACTGCTCGTTCTTCCCTCTCTCTCTCTCTGTTACTGCTCTTCTACCTATTCCTCTCGCTTGCTCCAATGGCGTAAAATCACCTAATCGATCGCCGATCGCCGAATAATCCGTCCCGAGTCCTGAAACTTCCGTGCTCTCTTTGTTCGATATCTCGATCCATGGCGTCTGTACTCCGGAACTAGGGTTTCTGGTGCTGGATCGTGTAAAGATCGCATTTTCTTGACAACCCTACTCTAAGCTCTTTCTTGAGCTGATTTGCTATATTTCTTTTGTTAGATATTTCTTTTTCTTTTCGGGAATGATTACTGAGAGGGGTCCTCTGAAGATGATATCGGAAATGGGGGTCCGGTCGATGATCGGCGGTTCCGAGGGGTTCAACGGAGAGGAGCTGGGGTTTCTGCTCCGCGATCAACGGATTCAGGAGTCCGGCGACGAGCGGGAGCTCGACATGTACAGGAGCGGCTCGGCCCCTCCGACCGTAGAGGGGTCGCTCACCGCGATCGAGGGGATCAGTAACGGCAATGGTTTCTTGAACGAGGACGAGCTCCGTTCCGATCCGGCATACTTGTCTTATTACTACTCCAATGTGAATTTGAACCCACGGCTCCCGCCGCCGGCTATGTCGAGGGAGGACTGGAGGTTCGCGCAGAGGCTCCGGACTGGGGGGAGCTCGATTGGGGACCGGAGGAAAGTCACCGGTGGCGCCGGTGTGGGGAGTAGTAGAGGGGACTCACTGTTTTCGATGCAGCCGGGGTTTGGTTCGCAGGAGGAGGAGGGGAAGGCAGAGTGGCTGGACCGTGAGGGGGATGGACTGATTGGGCTCTCGCTAGGCGGCCGGCAGAAGAGCTTTGCCGAAATCTTTCAGGTAATCTCGACTACAAGAAAATGTAAACTTTTCTTCGTTTCGCTAACAAAGTTCAGCTTTTCATGGAAAGGTAGAATTACTTCTAAAGATGAATGTTCTTGTGTTATTAAGATATTGATTTATAAATGATTATTGTGTCAAAACCTTGTTGATCTTGAATTCTAGAAAATAGTCCCACATCCATTCTTGAATTCTAGAAAATAGTCCCACATCCATGTGCCAACCTCAAGTGTGTATTTCAATATAAGATTCTTCTTTTGTTATCTCTTGCACATGGGGAGTAGTAGTCCATGGGGGCATGGTGAAGTGTTTTCCTAAAGGGCAAGGATAAGGCACCCAAGAAACATTTATGTTTTTTTGGCACTCATTTCTTTGGGATTTCCCTTAGGAGCCAAAATCCTGAAGGGGCTTAGCGATTCGGACTCGGGCGAAGGGCGCTTTGATGGTGCACTTCGCACGTACGCATCGGACGTGAGATGACGCTTTTATCGCGTGGGCGCTATGCGGGCTCATTGCAGATTTTCGTGCAGTTGCCTCTGGCACAAAAATTGGGCACAGTGTGGGCTACGCACAGATCTATGTGCAATAGCCTCTGGCGCGGAATTGGGCGCATGTTGTGCAAATTTTTGTGCAGTAGTTGTTGGCACTAAAATTGTGCATAGCGGTTTTTTAAGTGGATTTTCTATTTTAATTGCTCCTATCCTTGGAGATGGTCAGTAACCATCTCTTATCCGTGGGGATTACCTCCAGATTAAGTGTGTGGCGACTGATTAGGGTTTGGCTTGTCCCTACCCTATATATATTCTCTTCTCTTCTGAGAGACAAAATATATTGCTACGAGAGGAGAGTTAGCAGCGACCAGTAGATCCGCGAAGTGCTGTTTGTTTGTCCAGTTCGAGATCCACAATAAGGATGACAACAACGTTCCAGAAGTTCATCTACGAACTTGCTGGTTCCTGGGAGCAGATCGACGAAAATGGTCGAATCTTAATTTGAGCAACGATGATCTTCATCAACCCATCAACGATCTGTTCTCTGAGTTTCTGTTTTTGTCCGTTCTCTTTGTAGCAATTGCGTTTGCTTTTTGTTTCTAGCAACTTGTTATTGTGCTATTTCTGTCTACAAAGAGTTTAATCTTTATTTCGTTCTAAGTTGTAATATGAGCAGAGCCACTTTGTAGTCTGATTGCATAAATCAAGAGAGTTGCAATCAGTTGTACTTTCTCGATTTCACGTACGTTTGTACGATCTTTGTAACCCGGCATTAACAGTGTAATGATAGTGTCAAAACCTTTACTTTTTTTTTTTAACTATAAGGTTGCTTAATCCCTTGACTGCTACTATTTTTTGTTAATGTAGGGAGATGGTTTAGGGAATATGTTGCACAAACACGAATACAGCAGGCACTGCATTGAGTTTGCCATGGCTTAGTGTATTTGGGTGTCTGTCTGACATATGTTGACACGACACGACATAGCACCAATTTTTGGGGTGTACGTGCTCCCTAGCTTAAGGGTATTGGTAGTCTTTGATTCTGGTTTATTGCTTTCTTTTCCCGACTTAGATTTTTCTTAATTTTTCTTAAGAAAAATCTATCTTAGATTTACCTTTCTATAATATGATGGAGCTAACAAATTTCGTCTTTTTTAAGAATGACTTCTTTGAGCCCTGATGCACTTAGATTTACCTACAGAGAATTGATATGTAGTTTTGTTTATTTATTAGATTATTTGGAAACTCATACTTTTACCGGTGGATATTGATGCACTTACATTTTTCTTATGATTTTAACTTTTAAGTTCTAGTTGATATTAGGGGTGAGCGTTCGGTTTATTCGGTTTCAACCGAATCAAAATAGTCAAAACCGAATAAACCGAAGTTGGCCAAAACCGAAACCGAATCGAAGTTGGCCAAAACTGAAACCGAACCGAACCGAATAATGATTCGGTTTATTCAGTTGGACTATTTCTAATGTATAATGGGTAGGGTTCAAAGTTGAATCGTAGTTAAATGATATTAAAAATTATAATATTTATAAATACATTTGTTGTATTTGCGTCCAAAGTTAGACTAGTTGTTAAAATTACCAAAGTTCGGTTTCATAACACATAAATAGAATTGTTGCTTCCAAAATATACACATTTTAATTACAACATATGCATAGAATTGAGGGTATTTATATAATTGTACAAGTCATTCGATTTTCGGTTTTGGAGCGAAACCCAAAACTGAAACCGAAACCGAATAAGAAATTTTAGTATTTTCAAAACCGAAACTGAACCGATTTTTTTTCAAGCCGAACCGAATCTCTTATTCGGTTCGGTTTTCGGTCCAAAACCGAATAATGCTCACCCCAAGTTGATATTGGTTAATATGAGATCTATCCTTTTTCCATAAAGTAGCATGATGGATAAAACTTTTTATGCCCATTCTTGTCTGGTGTATGATGGTTATATCAAAATTTGATATCTATAACCTTAATGTTTTTCACAGCAGTGACCATTATTTCTCTACGGGTTAAAAGCTGAGCAGTTTGCTAATCATGCTTTTAGATTTTAGGTGATATTGAGTAATATGAATTCTATCTTTTCTCGATCATTTAGTATATGATGGATAAAATACTTATGCCTGTTTTTTGTGTTCTGGAGAATGATGATATTGTTAACATTTCATCTTAATAACCGTAGTGTTCTTGACAGGTGACCATTATATCTCGATGTGTTCAAACTTCAAAGCTGATCAATATGCTTATATTACTTGATCTCTTTTATTGGTTTAGCTGGCAATAGGTATTGTTGGTACAAGTATTTGTACACATTATTTGGTTTAGTAGTAAATACTTTTTAATCTTATGATTTCAAATTCGAAGTGGCTAGTGATATACATGATGCTTATCCCTGAAGAATCTAGTGCTATATCTTGCCTACTTGATCTTCTAGTCGTTTTTTTGAATCACACGAGTCATGTAGTTGATGGGCATGGCCCTAAGATGACTGGCCTGCAGGAATGCTGGGGCTTGAAATAAATGGTTAATTAGGATGATGAAGGGGCCACAATAATTTATAGTCTAAAGTACCAAGGACCTGAGCACTTTTCCGTTTTGATGAGCATAATAATGTAGTCTCTAGAAGGACATGTTGAGCACACAGTGAAACTTGATGCTTTTCTTGGAGGTTGAGAGGCAATAGAAGAGAAAGCAAGGAAGAATTATTAATTGGCATAGTAAGTACAAGGAGAGTTTTTTTTGGGTGGAGAACAGTTGCCAACAGCTTTGGCTTAAATTAGAGCTTTATCCCTTTTGATATACATACTACTTTTTGTTATGGGTTACTGCACGTCTTTCATAGTTTCTGTTTGTATTCCTGAATTATTCTGTAAATCAATTTGGAAGGATATCTGCCCTGTACACTTTCTTGCTTTTGTAGTTCTGTTGCCTAGGGACCTTTGTTTTTTATTTATTGTTCTCATTTTTTGGATCTGCCACTATTGAGTTGTACCTTGCTTGCTTTGTTTCATTTTCAATTTTCTCTACAATGCTTCCAGGTTTGGCTGCACTCTGCTATCATTTTGCTACATGCCCTTAGCATCTGATGTTCTTTATAATTACTTAGGGGACAGTAATTTAATGGTTAATTTTCTTGTTATGATTTAGTTTCTTTCTCTTTCTTTTACCCTAATTATGTCATGCAGTGCATCTTCCGCAGTGGTTGGTTCGTACTAGATGTTATCGCATGCCTTTAGGTTTTGTTTGTATTTGTATTACTAGATTATCCTTTTGAGTATATTTTTTGAGTACCGCTTTGCTGTATGGTGTTTGTTCTTCCCCTTTGTTTTGTTTTGGTCCTTTGTTTAGTTTCAACTTTCAAATAATTAGTTCTTTTGGTTCGTCCACTGTTGTGCATAACATTTTATTTTCTTTCTGCCATTTTATATTTTCTCCACATTGGCTCCTGATTCATGCTACCTGCCCATGTCACGCTTATATCTTTAAAACTAGTGGATACTTTTGTTTTTAAATTATTTTTGCCATTTCATTTTCTTCACTTTCACCCAATCATGTTACACATTATCCAACGCTCTTGTAACTCTTGTTGATGTCTCAACCAAATACAACTGAGTGTTTTATCTGGTAAGCATAGAGCTTTCTTTATTAGCTTTTTGGTTCTGCAAACTCTCTGGTAATGTGGTTACTGGGCTTTATCCTTTTTTATATATTTAATGTCTTGTATATATGTTATTTGATGTTGTATTATGGTTATCTGCTAACTATTTTGTTGGCACTGATTAGTCTCAAACTCTCATCTTGGAACAATAGAGCCATGTCAGGGTTCCAGGCTATAATATAATATTGCACATCTTTGTATATAATCACAAAACAAGTGGTCTGATAGAGTAAACAAAACATTGACCTATCTTAGCCTAAAATCTCAACTTTTTGCAATTATTACATGGTTCACAGATCAACCTTTTACAGTCTGTGTAGTATATTGGTTACTGGATGTCCTTGAAATAGTTGGCTGGCTATAATAATAACTTTTGGTTAAATCAGTTGCTAAAAACTTCTGGTTAATGGGAAATACTATCCTTTTTAATATGTTCAATATTATGTAGTAAAAGTTATTTCTGCTGCATGTCTTTCTTAGATTTTGCTTGTGTTCGTCTTAAATAGGTCTTTTTAATCGATTGATTTGAAAAACAACTTTTCTCTGTGCCGATGCTCATTCGTAACCTTCTGTTGCCTCCACTTCTTCAGTTTCTTTTTATTATTCTCAGATTTTTGGATCTGCATTTGTATGGGCTTTTGTTATTTTTTGCATTTCTGTTTTCTTCATTTTCTGTGTTGCTTCCTTCCTGATCCCTGCCTTTATTACGTTGATATGATCTACAATTACTTACCAGGCAGCACACTAGTGATTAGTTTTGCTTATTATAGTTCTGTTTCATTCTCGCTCTCTAATCCCAGTCGTGCCACCAAGGTTGTGAAAAGCGCTAGGCGCTAGTCGGGTGGGCACCTTCCGCCTAGCGCCTAGCCCGCCTAGGCGCCGCCTAGATCTAGGCGGTTCAAAAAAAAAAATCCAAACAAATCTACTTAAAATTGCAGATAAATCCATAAAACCCCAAAACTTGCATAGTCGGGCGTCAAGGGGGACTAGGCAGGCATCAGGCGGGCACCCGACGCCTAGCGCCTAGGCGCCCTAGGTGTCCGCCTTTTAGAACAGAGCGTGCCACTCTCTGCATCTTCTCCATGGCATCTGAGCACTCTCGAGTATATTATCCTTGGCACTGTACTATTAAAGTATATTATCTGGCAGGCCCAGAAGCTTCTTGCTAACTTAAATTCTATTAACATCAGAAATTTAAGAGTGGAAATTTACCTTTCCGCCATTGACTGATCTGTTGACATAATAAGTTGGCTAAGCATCTCATTTGTAGTAGAAATCATGTGTTCGTTGATATTGATTAGTCTCACACTAGTCATGCATGAAATAGAGCCATACCAGCTAGACGGTGGCATACTAAAATTATACTTGTTTATGCACAATCAAGAAACTGATGATCTTGCAGAGTGTATCATCTTTAACCATCTTTAACCTACAATTCAACCTTCTGCAATTCATCCAAAAAAACTGGAATGAGAAGTCAGACTTGTGCCCCTTTCCTCCCTAAAACTAAAAAAATTAAATAAAGAAAAAGTTGAAGAAGTCAGCTTCGCCTATATAGTCTATTAAGTAATGACATATTGGAGCTCAAGCATTTGGTTTTCCACGTCAAACAAGTATAGAGAAATTGGTGTAAGATAGAGGTCAATGGTTCCTACTCCCGTGAAAGTCAATCAGTTCTCTCAAGATATCTTATGATGGCATCACATCTTTGCCATCATAAAGACTTTATTCTTTATTATTACCACCTTATATCATGATAGCTTCTGTTTGAAATTGCTCTTATGGTTTCTAACTTTTTTGTTAATGGTTTGTTCATTCCTTTTCTTATTTTAATGAGTTTAAGATTGTTCAAGATCTCACAGGGACAACTTCTTTACAAATCATATAATTCTTTGGTACTTAATGATATTTGGTTGACATGATGCTTCAATGAATGCTATTGATGCGTCTCATATTTGAAAGTTTTGGTGAATATATGGCAATGTTAATTACAGGATGACTTGGGTCATGCAAATCCTATTGTGCCCCATCCATCTCGTCCATCAAGCCGCAATGCCTTTGATGGTAGCAGCGAACCATTAAGATCTACTGAAGCCCATCTTGCTTTGCATCATGAAAGTGGATCTGTTGATAGCCTTCGACACAATGTCCAAAGTCTGGGTGCTGTTCAAAACAATGGTGTATCCACCTCTCATACATTTGTCTCTGTTCTGGGCTCATCACTTTCAAGAAGTGGCACACCTGATCCTCAACATATACCAAGGTCTCCTAGTCCTTGTCTTCCACCTGTTGGTGTGAGGCTTAACAACACTGACAAGAAAAATAACAATGGTTCAACCTCCTTCAGGGCCTCATCAGGTTTAGGGGAATCTGACGACCTAGTAGCTGCTCTATCAGGAATGAGCTTACCAACTACTGAAACACTAGATCATGACTTAATTGCACAAGCAAAGCTCCAAAAGGAAATGGAAGATCACCAGAATTTTCTTTTTGGCCTGCATGGGGGCCAAAACCATGTGAAGCAACATCCTTTCTCAAAAAATTCTGATGCAGGAAATCTAAATATGGCTGCTATTTCGCAATCAATGAAGAAATCATACTCTGATTTGGCTAGGAGTGCTGGAGGTGTAGGGGATTTAGGCAACTCAAATGTGAGGCCTAATGGGCAGGTTGAATTCCACAGGTCTACTCTCTCGCCTGCCAGTTCATATGCTAAAGCATCTTCTGCATCTATGATTGGTAGTCCAGGTGGCTCTCCTGCTCCTTATCAGAACCATAACAACCGACCTGCAGCTTTTACTAGCTACGGACTGACTGGGTATTCTGTTGATCCAGCATCGCCATCTATGATAGCAAATCATATCGGAAATGGTAACTTTCCTCCTTTTGAAAATACTGCTATTGCATCTCCAACTGGATCCCCTGGTATGGATTCTAGGACACTGGCAGGAGGCTTTTCTTTGGGACCAAACTTAACAGGAGCTGCTGACCTGGCAAACTTTAACAAACTTGGAAATCAAGCGGCTGCAGCAGCTCTTCAGATGCCTCTTGTAGATCCACTTTATGTTCAGTACTTGAGAACAGCAGAATATGCTGCACATGTTGCAGCTAATTTTGGTGATTCTCCTACCGACCGAGGTTACGTGGGGAATTCATATTTGGATTTACTTGGAATCCAGAAACAATATATTGGGGCAATGCTTCAACCACAGAAACAGTATGGCATGCCCTTTTTAAATAAATCTAGCAGTCTAAATCACAATTACTATGGGAATCCTGCTTTTGGCCTTGGCATGACGTATCCAGGAAGCCCTGTGGCAGGTCCTGTTCTGCCTACTTCTCCTGTTGGACCTGGTAGTCCTCTTAGGCTTGGAGAAAGGAGTATGCGGCTTCCATCTGGTGTGAGAAACTTAGCTGGAGGTGTCATAGGATCTTGGCATCCTGATAGTGGCCACATGAACGAAAGCTTTGCTCCCTCACTTCTAGAGGAGTTCAAGAGCAATAAGACCAAAAGCTACGAGCTCTCTGATATTGTTGGCCATGTTGTTGAGTTCAGGTACAACTGACAACAAACAGAAAAGTATCTTTAATATTCCAATACATATTCTAGTATAATATATGGCTGTTGCTGTCAGTGCATCACTGTTTAGCTTTAGTTCATAGTATGTCAAAACATCTTGACACTGTTTGTTTGCCTGATGCTATATTAAATCATAACTACCAGGAAACAGCTTTCATGGTTTGAATCATGTTTCCAAGATCTCGTTCAGATGAGGATACAAAGCTTTTCAGAAAATGTGGAAATACTTCAAAGCATTGCACATAGTTAAAGGAAAAATACATTATATGTATGTAATGAAAAATATGTGTATTTTTTGCTTGTAATTGTTAAATGTGCATTAGAGAGCGTCGCGACACAATGGCAGTGTGGCTTGACGCATGGATCATGGAGGTTAGGTTTGAGACACAAATCTTTCCACATATTGAGGGAAAGTTTGCATACATCTTGACCCTAGACCCTTCATTACTGCGTTAACGGAACCTTGTGGAACTGGGACACTTTTTTAATCGTGACATACGCATAACGTTTGTGCTTTCGGTATGCTCTTTACTTAAATTTCTTCGACTTTTTATGGACTTTTCACATGGTACCTCGATCCGTGTGTTTCCTTGAAGATACTTCTTAAACTCTTAAAGAGTCCATTGTGCCAAGTATACCTCAAACTCATCACCTACTTTTTAATTGTTAAATATGCATAACGTTTGTGATTTTGGTATGCTCTTTACTTAAATCTTCTTTAATTTTTTATGGACTTTTCACATGGTACCTCGATCCATGTTTCCTTGAAAATACTTGTTAACCTCTTAAATTTCATTGTGCCAAGTATACTAACTCATCACCTTATGGTTTATACCACAATTTTTGTTTCATGATCTATCCTTTTCTTTTCTCCAGCTTATTTTCCGGAGTGGTAACTATGGTTGAATGTTCCCTTATGCGGATTCTGCGTAATTGGGCATTGCCTGGTATATCGGTTAGAGTAATGGTTACTCAAACATGCTGATTACTCAGCATGTTTGTCACGCCCCAGAACCAGAATACTGGAGAGCGGGGGCAGACATAGCCAGCTACGTATATGAAATGGAATCCATCTCGCTATACGGTCACGGCTGTCTAGATACATGAGGGTTTATCTACAAGCCAACAGTCTCTTAAGGTCAAGAACAAGCCTATTGTCTCAATCACAAGCAAGTAAATAGATGTTACAAGATGTATGATCATTAAATATACAATAATAAGGCGTCCCAAATATTACATATTTAGCTGATCATGAAGCTAGTCGTTACAAAATGTTAGGGCTAGCAAGAGTTCAGTCATACATGATCAACCCTAGGATTTGTTAATCATGTTACAGCCCGTAGGCAGACAGTAAGTAAGTGCAATCGAGCTAAACAGGTGCTCGTCGGCTAAACGCCTCAAAAGAATATTTTTACACTAGAGCGGGAGAGCCAAAAATAACCCACTCGTTGCCAGGATTCCTTCTAGTGTTCACCATCTGGCTGGAAGGTCGGTAGATCCTCTGGAGCTGTTCCGAAATCTGGCCACACAAAACCAGCTGGGTCAGACCCCAGAAAGAGCAAGTGCCACAAAGGAGGCTTCACTTAAGAACTAAAACCGGCAATCAGCACAGGAGTATAAATATAACTAAAATAAGGACTGGAATAAAAGGAAACATATCAGGATGATATATGACGAGATAACCATGGAACTATTCAGATAGCCAGGTTACAACCCGTAAACCAAACAAGGACCGGGGTTGTAACCCTTCGTCTGAACGGAGCTTGGTTTCTCACCATTTATCGGTAAAATAAATACCAGCATTCTGGTCATGCAGTAATCTGGAACAGGATCAGGGCAAGACTAGACTGGTTAGACTCCATCCAATCACTTCACGGCCAAGCAAGAACTACGGCTTGATACTTTAACTAACTAGGGTTGTCACAAGCCTAATTACTAACAAGATGCAGTGAGATTATTCCACAGCCACAAGCCCTGCAGACCATCCAGGTCACCCAGGTCGAGAGATTAGGGGTTGAATTCAGGTAGGTACATCGTCCAGGAAACGCATGTACCCTTAAGCAGTTTGAAGGGTGCAACACATGACAGTGTGCTGGAAATGTGCCCTACTCGACGGCAGGCTACAGATCCCAAGCGCGCCCAGGTAACGGGATTGCCTGTAGCTGGAAAATCTCTTCATGACTAATGTATTAATCTAGTTGTTAACCTTAGTCCATTTTCGTAGGTACTCCTGACCGTGGTACTCAGGAGTCCCCTCCTATACATGATGCAAGACAGGACTGGATTATTTGTACAAGCACAATCGCCCACGGTGTCCAGGTTATTCATACAGGTCATGTCATGCCAGATAGCCGTCGCAACAGCTTATCAAGATATAACATGTCAGGTTTATCATGTCAAGTGTACTTGTCAGGAGTGCGCCACGACGGGCCACTATCAGGTCATGCTAGGTCATTATGTCAGGAGTGCACCACTACGGGTCACTATCGTGTCATGCTCAGGTATCATTCCAAACATATTAAACAAATCCATGATTATCAAGTTCATGACAAAAGGCGTAAGGATATAAAATGGACGTTAAATACCTAATAAAATATCAATATACAGGACTATAAAAGATCAAGGGTAATCAGGCTACGCTCAAGCCAGGCTACGCTCAGGCTAGCGTACGCTCAGGTCTGCGTACCAAAGGATCCCTACACTTCCAATGGGAAGCGTACGCTAGGGTCAGCGTACACAAGGGCACGCTCAAGCTACAGGTCGGCGTACGCTCAAGCTAGCGTATGCTCAAGACTGCGTACGCTCGAGCTAGCGTACGAAAGGGGCCAGCGTACGCCTTGCTCGCTTAAGCTAGCGTACCAAGGCACGCGTACGCTCAAGCTAGCGTACGCTCAAGACGTGCTGCCAACAGGCAGCGTATCAAGGTGAGCGTACGCTCGCTAAACAGCAGCGTACGAAGGCTAGCGTACGCTCACTAAACAGCAGCGTACGAAGGCTAGCGTACGCTCACTAAACAGCAGCGTACAGCTCAGTGGCGTAAGCTAAAAAGCTAGCTCACTGTTCACTGTCTTCTCCAAATGGCAAGAACAGCAAGAACTCTAAGGATGGAACCCAAAACTCCAAATGCTCATAACTTGGTCAAAACAAGTCCGAATCCAATTTTCCAAAGGTCAAAATTGGGTAGAATGAAATTCTCTAAAACATGGAACCATCAAAACTTGAAAACAAGCAAGTTTGATAGATCAAAACACCAAAAATTCGAAAATAGCAAAACTCTAGATCTACAAGAATTAAAGCCTCAAAATGGAAAATGACAAGTTCTAATGTGGTTTAGAATCATGAGGAGAAGCTAATGAAACCATCAAAAGGAGTTCTCTTGTGGAAGCAAGTTGCACTTGCCTATGGTTGGGGAGTTGTGGAGAGGAAGGAAGAAGAAGAAGAAGAAATAAATGAGAGTTATGGAGGAGAGAGAAGGTTGGTGGGGAAATAAATATCATGGGTTGGTGGTAGGTAGGGGGGTTCACCTTGGTCCATGATGGACCAAGCAACCAGCCGGCCAAACCAAGTCAACCCAAACCGAGAGTTAAACCAAGCCAAGAAAACTAAACAAGGAACAATACAAGAAAATACGTACACGTATTTCCAAAATACGTAATACGAACCACATGCATTACAACTCTACCCACCTTAAAAGAATTCCGTCCTCGGAATTTAATTAAGAGGCTAGAGGGATAAGAACAAGCTATACTATTCACAGGCAATTATACTAGGCAATCAATCAATCATGCAAGCAAGGAATTGATGGCATGAGGCATAAGAAAGACATTATACCTCACGAGTCAAACAAGTCAGGATATCGCGATCGGATATCATCCTCACGCTCCCACGTTGACTCCCCCAAAGAGTGATGACCCCAAGCAACTCGGACTAACTTGATAGTCTTATTCTTGAGGATCTTCTCTCTCCGGTCCAATATAGACACGGGCCTCTCCTCATACGAAAGGTTGGTACCAACAACCAATTTCGAATGATCCAGGATGTGGCTCGGGTCTGGGATATACCGCCGTAATTGGGATACATGGAACACGTCATGCACCTCGCTTAGCGACGGCGGAAGAGCGAGACGATAGGATACATCTCCTACTCGCTCCAGAATGTCAAACGGTCCTATATACCTAGGACTAAGCTTGTCCCGTACGCCGAAACGAATGACGCCACGGTTAGGCGAAATCCCTGAGGAATACATGATCGCCGACCGAGAACTCGAGAGGGCGCTGATGAGAATCGGCCCAATGGCGCTGGCGATCTTGGGCAACTCGAAGATGATCTCTGACTCGCCTGACCACTTCAACTGTCTGGGCAATCATTTCTGGACCAAGGCTGCCTCTCTCCAACATCATCCCAGGCTAACGGGGATCTGCACTTCCTGCCATACAGTGCCTCGAACGGTGCCATCTGGATACTGGCCTGGAAACTATTGTTGTACGAGAATTCTACCAGGTGCAAGTGATCTTCCCATGAACCACCGAAGTCAAGTGTGCAAGACCGCAACATGTCTTCAAGAGTCTGGATCGTGCGCTCCGACTGGCCATCCGTCTGCGGGTGATATGCTGAACTGAACTGGAGTTGAGTTCCCAAACTCTCTTGCAAGCTACGCCAAAAGTGCGACGTAAACCTTGAATCTCGGTCCGAGGTGATACTGACTGGCATACCGTGTAATCTGACAATCTGCCTGAGGTACATCTCTGCCAGCTGAGCCGTCGACTGACCAACTCTGAACGGAAGAAAGTGCGCTACCTTGGTAAGCCTATCCACAATGACCCAAATAGCATCTCTACTAGCGGGGGATCTAGGTAATCCAGTCACGAAATCCATGGTCACATGCTCCCACTTCCATTCTGGAATCGGTAAGGGCTGAAGAAGTCCAGCCGGTCTCTGATGTTCGGCTTTAACTTGTTGGCAAATCAAACACCGAGAGACAAACCGAGCTATCTCCCGCTTCATGCCATTCCACCAGAAATGCTGTCGGATATCACGGTACATCTTCGTACTGCCAGGATGGATGGAATACTGAGAACTGTGCACTTCTGACATGATCTCCTGCCGGACATCTCCGCTGGGTACACAAAGACGCTTACCATGTCGAAGTGTACCATCCTCATGAATACATAACTCTGGTCTTCGTCCTGCCTCATACTCGGCTCTGAGTCGTTGAAGCTTGGAATCTGCCGACTGCGCCATCCGGATCCTCTCGACTATAGTGGACTGAACTTGCATGCTGGCCATCAACGCCACACTGGAAGGGAGAACAACTTCTATACCCATCTTCTGAAGATCTGCTAACAGCTCTGGTTGCGCTGTTAGGAAATAAGCTCCGGCTCTCCTGCTCAATGCATCTGCTACGACATTGGCCTTCCCAGGATGATACTGCAAGCTGACATCATAATCCACAAGAAGCTCCAGCCACCTCCTCTGACGCATGTTAAGATCCTTCTGGGTGAAAACATACTTCAGGCTCTTGTGGTCGGTGAAAATCTCCACCCTATCTCCGTACAAGTAGTGCCTCCACAACTTAAGTGCAAACACCACTGCTGCCAGCTCCAAGTCATGGGTTGGGTAATTCCTCTCATGATCATGAAGTTGTCGTGATGCATAAGCTATCACCTTCCCATGCTGCATCAGAACACATCCTAAACCTCTGCCTGAAGCATCACAATACACTGAGAATCCTCCGGTTCCATCTGGAAGCGTGAGAATAGGAGACGTTATCAGGCCTCGCTTCAATTGCTCAAAAGAACTCTGACACTCTGCTGTCCAAGCAAACTGCGCATCCTTGCGGGTCAACTGGGTCAATGGCGCTGAAATTCGAGCAAAATTCGAAACAAACCGCCGGTAGTAGCCGGCCAATCCAAGAAAACTGCGAACCTCTGCAACTGTGCTGGGCACTGGCCATGACTCAATAGCCACAATCTTCTGGGGATCCACTTCTACTCCTCCTCTGGTGATGATATGACCCAAGTACGAAATGCGATCGAGCCAGAACTCGTATTTACTGAACTTGGCGTATAACTGGTGCTCTCTGAGGATCTGAAGAACTATACGGAGATGCTGCTCATGCTCCGCCTCACTCTTGCTGTAGACCAGGATGTCATCCAAGAACACGATCACAAACTGATCCAAGTAAGGCATGAAGATGCGATTCATGAGGTCCATGAATACTGCCGGCGCATTGGTTGCTCCAAAAGGCATAACAAGGAACTCCCAATGCCCATATCTCGATCTAAAAGCCGTCTTCGGGATGTCTTGCTCTCTGACTCTGATCTGATGATAACCTGAGCGCAAATCAATCTTCGAGAAGACTGAAGCCCCCTTGAGTTGATCAAACAAGTCATCTATCCTCGGAAGAGGGTATCTGTTCTTGATTGTCACTGAGTTCAAGGTACGATAATCAACACATAACCTGGACGTACCATCCTTCTTTTTCACAAGAAGCATCGGGGCTCCCCAAGGCGATCCACTAGCACGAATGAATCCCTTGGTTCTGAGTTCTTCAATCATCTTGTACAATATCTCCAACTCTGATGGCGCCATCCTGTAGACTCTCTCTGATACTGGGGCTGTCCCGGGAATCAAGTCTATAGTGAACTCGATCTCCCGCTCCGGAGGCATACCTGGAAGTTCTTCTGGGAAAACATCTGGAAACTCCTCGACTATCCTGGACAACTGAACTGCTGCTACTGCCATCCGCAATACTGGAGGAGATGACTCAACCTCACCTCGAGAGAAAGAAAACTCCGGCTCTCCTGGAATGCTAAAAACAACCCTACCAATATGGCAGTCTATCCTAGCATACTGGTTCCTCAACCAATCCATCCCTAGGACCACATCATAATCGGCCATCGGGAACTCTATCAACCTAGCGGGGAATTCTCTACCGCTAACTACGATCCGACACGAGGAAAACACTCTATCTACTCCCACAAGTCCGTTACCAGTAAGTATATTGAGCCTTACTGATAATGACTCGGGCTCCAATCCTACCCGTGTCGCGAATCGTGCAGACATAAATGAATGCGATGCACCAGAATCAAATAAAGCTGAAGCTGGGAAGGAGTTGACGAGAATAGTACCTGCCACTACATCTCCTGGTGCCAATCCTTCCTCCACGGTTATCATCATGGCCTGACCATGCCTTCGGGGTGCTGGTCCCCTCTGCTGATATCCTCGCTGCCTATTCTGACTCAAGGCCTGGGCTTGCACATACTGCTGAGGGCTCTGCTGCTGAAACGCCTGGGACTGAGGCGGCAAGGGCCTCATCAATGGATACTGCTGCTGCTGCTGGACTGGTGCTGGTCCTCTCACCGAAGAACTAGAAAGGTTGGATGATGATGAACCACCCCTATTCGGGCAGGATCCAACCCTATGGTCTGGTGCTCCACAAGCCAGACACAATCCCTGCGCCCTACGGCACTCTGCCACCACATGGCCTGGCTTCCCACAATGAGAACATCCCACTGCGGAAGACTGTTTCTGCTTCTGCTGCTGAGGGTGCGTCGGAGTGGAATGCTGAACCGACGTTACTGAGGCCGCTCGCCTCGGAGCTCCAATAGTCAAAGCCCTGGCTGCCGGGGCCGGTGCTGAAGACTGATTCATCTGGCCGTGAGATCTCTTCCGACCTCCGACCCTATCCACAATCCTCTGGGAGGTATACTCATGCCTCCGGGCTGCTTTTAAGACTGCATCAAAAGTCTGATGCTTAAATTGCTCGACTGCCAACAAGATCTCCAGGTGAAGTCCCTGCTGGAACCGCTGGGCTCTATCATACTCGGTTGCCACCAAAGTGGGAGCAAACCGACTGAGTCTGAAAAACTCGGCCGTATATCCGTCGACCGTCCTGCCTCCTTGCTTCAGATTGGTAAACCTCGTCTGCAGATCATACCGAGCCACGGCATCGAAATACTTGGTTTGGAATCTCTCCCTGAACACTGCCCAAGCAATAGGTGCTGCTAATCCAACGGCCTGCGCTGTCCACCAGCTGCGGGCAAGATCTAACAACTGCAGGCGCACCACGGCTACCTTCTCATTCTCTGGAGTCTTGGCTGCTTCTAGAATCACTTCTGTGTCCTGAAGCCATGCATCTGCCGCGATAGCATCTTCACTACCGTCGAAGAATGGAGGGTTCAAGCGCTTGAAGCTGTTGGCCGCGCTGTTACCCTGATGACCTCCTCTGGTCAAAGCATCCGTCACTGCTTGGTGCAAGGCATCTCCACGCCGGTCTTGGGAAGCTATCAAGGTCCTGACGAGTCCTACCAAGGTGCCATCATCATGTTCTACAGGTTGAACTGGCTGGACTGGTGGCTCTCCGCCAGAAGGCACGACTCTGGAGGCTACTCCAGAATGCTGGGCTTGGTCTCCAGGTTGCTGCTGGTCCGCGGGAGGTGCTCCGCCTTGCTGGTCGGTAGGACCACGAAAAATGCCGCTGAAGAAGACGACATAGGGAACAATAAGGAAGGACCAGGACAGATCAACGATACAAGCATGTGATCAGGACAATAATCCAGGGATTCAGAAGATACGGACAGAGATCAAGGACGAATACTGATTGAGACATCTATTCGGTAAACCCTCACATATCTTGAATTACAAGACCTGCATGGGCCACCACTTAAACCATGTTACGTCCCAGAACCAGAATACTGGAGAGCGGGGGCAGACATAGCCAGCTACGTATATGAAATGGAATCCATCTCGCTATACGGTCACGGCTGTCTAGATACATGAGGGTTTATCTACAAGCCAACAGTCTCTTAAGGTCAAGAACAAGCCTATTGTCTCAATCACAAGCAAGTAAATAGATGTTACAAGATGTATGATCATTAAATATACAATAATAAGACGTCCCAAATATTACATATTCAGCTGATCATGAAGCTAGTCGTTACAAAATGTTAGGGCTAGCAAGAGTTCAGTCATACATGATCAACCCTAGGATTTGTTAATCATGTTACAGCCCGTAGGCAGACAGTAAGTAAGTGCAATCGAGCTAAACAGGTGCTCGTCGGCTAAACGCCTCAAAAGAATATTTTTACACTAGAGCGGGAGAGCCAAAAATAACCCACTCGTTGCCAGGATTCCTTCTAGTGTTCACCATCTGGCTGGAAGGTCGGTAGATCCTCTGGAGCTGCTCCGAAATCTGGCCACACAAAACCAGCTGGGTCAGACCCCAGAAAGAGCAAGTGCCACAAAGGAGGCTTCACTTAAGAACTAAAACTAGCAATCAGCACAGGAGTATAAATATAACTAAAATAAGGACTGGAATAAAAGGAAACATATCAGGATGATATATGACGAGATAACCATGGAACTATTCAGATAGCCAGGTTACAACCCGTAAACCAAACAAGGACCGGGGTTGTAACCCTTCGTCTGAACGGAGCTTGGTTTCTCACCATTTATCGGTAAAATAAATACCAGCATTCTGGTCATGCAGTAATCTGGAACAAGATCAGGGCAAGACTAGACTGGTTAGACTCCATCCAATCACTTCACGGCCAAGCAAGAACTACGGCTTGATACTTTAACTAACTAGGGTTGTCACAAGCCTAATTACTAACAAGATGCAGTGAGATTATTCCACAGCCACAAGCCCTGCAGACCATCCAGGTCACCCAGGTCGAGAGATTAGGGGTTGAATTCAGGTGGGTACATCGTCCAGGAAACGCATGTACCCTTAAGCAGTTTGAAGGGTGCAACACATGACAGTGTGCTGGAAATGTGCCCTACTCGACGGCAGGCTACAGATCCCAAGCGCGCCCAGGTAACGGGATTGCCTGTAGCTGGAAAATCTCTTCATGACTAATGTATTAATCTAGTTGTTAACCTTAGTCCATTTTCGTAGGTACTCCTGACCGTGGTACTCAGGAGTCCCCTCCTATACATGATGCAAGACAGGACTGGATTATTTGTACAAGCACAATCGCCCACGGTGTCCAGGTTATTCATACAGGTCATGTCATGCCAGGTAGCCGTCGCAACAGCTTATCAAGATATAACATGTCAGGTTTATCATGTCAAGTGTACTTGTCAGGAGTGCGCCACGACGGGCCACTATCAGGTCATGCCAGGTCATTATGTCAGGAGTGCACCACTACGGGTCACTATCGTGTCATGCTCAGGTATCATTCCAAACATATTAAACAAATCCATGATTATCAAGTTCATGACAAAAGGCGTAAGGATATAAAATGGACGTTAAATACCTAATAAAATATCAATATACAGGGCTATAAAAGATCAAGGGTAATCAGGCTACGCTCAGGCTAGCGTACGCTCAGGTCTGCGTACCAAAGGATCCCTACACTTCCAATGGGAAGCGTACGCTAGGGTCAGCGTACACAAGGGCACGCTCAAGCTACAGGTCAGCGTACGCTCAAGCTAGCGTATGCTCAAGACTGCGTACGCTCGAGCTAGCGTACGAAAGGGGCCAGCGTACGCCTTGCTCGCTTAAGCTAGCATACCAAGGCACGCGTACGCTCAAGCTAGCGTACGCTCAAGACGTGCTGCCAACAGGCAGCGTATCAAGGTGAGCGTACGCTCGCTAAACAGCAGCGTATCAAGGTGAGCGTATGCTCGCTAAACAGCAGCGTACGAAGGCTAGCGTACGCTCACTAAACAGCAGCGTACGAAGGCTAGCGTACGCTCACTAAACAGCAGCGTACGAAGGCTAGCGTACGCTCACTAAACAGCAGCGTACAGCTCAGTGGCGTAAGCTAAAAAGCTAGCTTACTGTTCACTGTCTTCTCCAAATGGCAAGAACAACAAGAACTCTAAGGATGGAACCCAAAACTCCAAATGCTCATAACTTGGTCAAAACAAGTCCGAATCCAATTTTTCAAAGGTCAAAATTGGGTAGAATGAAATTCTCTAAAACATGGAACCATCAAAACTTGAAAACAAGCAAGTTTGATAGATCAAAACACCAAAAATTCGAAAATAGCAAAACTCTAGATCTACAAGAATTAAAGCCTCAAAATGGAAAATGATAAGTTCTAATGTGGTTTAGAATCATGAGGAGAAGCTAATGAAACCATCAAAAGGAGTTCTCTTGTGGAAGCAAGTTGCACTTGCCTATGGTTGGGGAGTTGTGGAGAGGAAGGAAGAAGAAGAAGAAATAAATGAGAGTTATGGAGGAGAGAGAAGGTTGGTGGGGAAATAAATATCATGGGTTGGTGGTAGGTAGGGGGGTTCACCTTGGTCCATGATGGACCAAGCAACCAGCCGGCCATACCAAGTCAACCCAAACCGAGAGTTAAACCAAGCCAAGAAAACTAAACAAGGAACAATACAAGAAAATACGTACACGTATTTCCAAAATACGTAATACGAACCACAGGCATTACAATGTTTTTATGGACTTTTCACATGGTACCTCGATCCATGTTTCCTTGAAAATACTTGTTAACCTCTTAGATTTCATTGTGCCAAGTATACTAACTCATCACCTTATGGTGTATACAACAATTTTTGTTTCATGATCTATCCTTTTCTTTTCTCCAGATTATTTTCCGGAGTGGTAACTATGGTTGAATGTTCCCTTATGCGGATTCTGCGTAATTGGGCATTGCCTGGTATATCAGTTAGAGTAATGGTTACTCAAACATGCTGATTACTCAGCATGCATCACAATTATGCTTGTTAGTTTTGGATTTTGTGCCACATAATAGTTCTGGTCGACTCAAGTCGGGTTTATGGAATTCGTGTTTTATATATGGACAAACCACCCTCCCCCCCTTTCTCTCTCTCTCTCTCTCTCTGTCCTAAGAGGCAACCTCAGTGGAGGCGACGTTGATAGCAATCCACAACCTGAAGGAGGCTGTTGACAGTGGTAACAGCGGAGAGATATCCTCTCTCCCCTTCTTGGATTCTCATGTTCTTAGGAGACATGCGCGAGATGTGACCTTAGCATTACACTGGTAGCGTGCGGCGACGTCAAGTGGAAACCTGTGTGGCTGGTTCTCTTTCTCTCACATATCCATACACATGAATTTCAATGATGTGGTAGACTTATGCATGCATTATTTATTTCATCTTCTATCTTTAGGTAAATTTCCTAATTTTATTCTTACTAATACTATTCTTAAGGGGAAATAGCCATGTATTGCATAATCAGATTAATTGGCACATAATCCCCGATCACTCATTCTAGGGGCCTGGATCATGCATGTAATAAAACAGCACAATTAAACTTTTCTACTATTTAATTCTTATTTCCTTATACATACGCTTCTGATTTTTCTTGCGTGGATCTCATGTATGATATATCCACACCTATGATAGTTGCAGCTTTTTGTATAACTACTTATGATTTATTTTAAAGTTTCTAAAGGTGTGAACTGAATGAAGTAATTAGGTAGAACACATTAAAGTTACATTTTGCCAAGTTCCATTTAACTAGTGATATCTCGATTTGGAGTTGCATTGCCTGATATGCTCGGATAATTGGCCATCTTATTTGCCTGTGCCCATTGACACTATTAATTTTTCTTCTACCTTCTGTTTTGTAAAATAACTCAAACACTTTTTGGTAATAATATGACCAAAATTTCTGTGATTGTAGATTCTACTTTTGTCTAATTTCATCTTGATTTTTCAATAATTAAGATGTTACATGTGCATGCATGTCCAGTGCTGACCAGTACGGCAGTCGGTTCATTCAGCAGAAGCTTGAAACTGCGACTAATGAGGAGAAAAACATGGTTTATGAGGAAATCATGCCCCAAGCATTTACATTAATGACTGATGTATTTGGAAACTACGTGATCCAAAAGGTATTCTTCTCTTTTATCTCAGATATTTAATGCTAGTTTTCAGTAAAATATGGGGCAATTGCTAATCTCATGGTTCTGACTTTTTGGTTTTCTGCAGTTTTTTGAGCATGGATCTGCAGCTCAGAGAAGGGAATTGGCTGATCAGCTAACTGGGCATGTATTAACGCTTAGCCTTCAGATGTATGGCTGTAGAGTTATCCAGAAGGTATTGAAGTAATTGTTACGCTCAGTTATACATGTGAACAATCTGTTGCTTATGTTGCTGTATAAGTTGCTGATAGATTATTAGGTTTTATCTTTCTGTGGCATTTTTGTTATCTTATTCGGGTTAATTCTTGTGAGAATACAATTATGTAATGAATCAAGCTGTAGATATATTCAAAATTTGGCTACTGCCGATCAATGCCTCTTTTAACTTTACCTTCGACCTCAGTTTGCGCTGAAGGACCATGGGAAGGCTATCTAGTATCTATACGTTAAGCTAGACGCACATAGCTATCTTGTGTATATCGGCATTAACATGGTTGCACTATAAAGCTATGTTATTAATATGGTCGTACTATAAAGCTACTTGCAGTTTATTGTACATCTACTCTCTTTAACTTGGTCTCCATCCCTTGTCAATTGTGGCATTAGAAGCTTCTTTCTAGCATTTGTATTCTTACCTTGTACACTTAGGATGGGTTTTAAACTTTTAATGCCATTTTGAAAATACTAAGGGTCCGTTTGGATAGATTTTCTGAAATTTTGTTCTGAAAACATTTTTCAAAGATGTTATTAAGTTGTTTTTCTGAGTATACATATTTTGACTTTGTTCGGTTACTTTCATCAAAAAAATAGTATTAAGAAACAAAAGTTCAAAAATTCTGTTTGGTAAAATACTTTTAGAAAATAATTTTTTAATAGTATTTTATAAAATATTTGTAATTGTGTGAAAGAATGGAAAAAAAGGTTCTGTTTCATGTTTTTCTCAAAACAAAAAAGTTTTGTTCTTATTCTTTTTTAAAGGTTTTTTCCCCTATGTCTCGGTGTCGAGGGAAAGCTCGACCTCTTCGACGTCGCCTCGGCCTCTGTCGATTTGGTGGCACCACTAGCCCCGAGTGGTCCTCCGATCTGCCTCGGCTCGGGACGTCGTCGACCTCGTCCGCGTCGCCTACCAGTTTTCCTCGTCTTCCTCGTCCGGGTCTGTTACCTGGACTCCGGTACGGATGTCGGTTACGAGTACATATCCAAGAGTCGGCCCCTTCAAACTCATAATTGAAGGACACACAGACTCGACTAAAAAGGATTCAAATTTTGGATACAGGTATAGGGATATGACTAAGGTTTCATAAAGCAACCTGTAGTTATAAGTTACTAATAAACTTTACTGAACTAGTTGATTAAGTCCCTAAGGGACCGTCCCTTCAGCTTCCGTACTACTTTACTGCTAATCTACCATATTAAAATAAACTATCTACATCACTACCACATTAAAATAAACTATTTACTTCACTACCAGTCTTCTGATTGTCACCATAAAATATCCAATTTATCACCATGGAGGATTTGATACGGATTCCATATCTATACCCATGTCCTATCGGGTCGACACGGGTACTTTTCCTTAAAGAGGAGTCCTGGTAACATAGGCCCGGGTTCATAGTCTGTGAAGGGCCACATGCCACTCGATCAACGGTCAGGCCAAGGCCGGAGGTGGAGTCGTGGTCGCGATGTGCTGCTTGACGTGCCAGATGTAGGCTGGTTTACTCGTCGGAGAGGAACAAGAACAACTAGCACATCGGCGCCGGAGAGGGAGTCTGGTACGGAGCCGTAGAGGAAGTTGCGGGAGAGGGCGAGGAAGCATTGGCCGGAGCAGCGGGAGAGGGAGTTGCAGATGGCCTGGAGGGCTAGGTACTCCTTCGGGTCGTGGAGGAAATGAGTTGGCTTCAAATAGAAGAAGAAGATGATGATGCAGAGAGTAGTATGTTGGTTTAGGAAACCATTTTTGGGAAAGAAGAGGAAGGTGGAGAGAGAAAGAGAGTTGGGAGGGTGAGAGAACAGATAAAGAGGAGGGCCCACCAAGTTTTGGAAAAGAGGTTTGGGAAAACGACTTTTTTCTGTTTTCTCAAACCAATGCTTAAACATTGGTTTTTGAGAAACAGTTTTGGGAAAAAAACGGAGTGGGGAGAGCCAAACATAAACTGAAGCAGGTTTTGAGTTTAAACTCAAAACAACTGATGAAAACTGCCGTCCAAACAGAGCCTAAATTACTTCAAGCAAATGATTCCTCGTAAAATGTGATTGCGAGTTAACAGGATATGTTGGTCCATGGGAAGGCTATCTAGTATCTATATGTTTAAGCTAGATGCACATTACTATCTTCTGTATATCGGCATTAACATGGTAACACTATAAAGCTATGTTATTAATATGGTCGTATTATAAAGCTACTTGCAGTTCATTCTACATCTACTCTCTTAACTTGGTCTCCACCCCTTGTCAATTCTGGCATTAGAAGCTTCTTTCTAGCATTTGTCTTCTTACCTTATACACTTAGGATGGGTTTTAAACTTTTAATGCCATTTTGAAAATACTAAACTACTTCAAGCAAATGATTCCCCTCGTAAAATGTGATTACGAATTATCAGGATATGTTGGTCCACTTGGTTCACGATCGACCCTTGTTGTAGATGATGACATATTAAATAGAGGCCCTCACTTCTATCTAAACCTGAATTGTTTTCTTTGATCAGAAGAATGCTGATATTTTTCTTCTCTTCACCTTGAGCATAGTTATAATCCGGGATTCATGATATGCTGTTTACTTGTTTTTTGTGACTGTTTTTGTATTCAAAATGGTTGCATTCTGAAATAACTACGTATATAAAAAACGGTTCCTTGATAGGGAGAAAAGAGTTTTGACCACTGATCCTTCTCTTTGCTTTCAAGAATAAATTTTCCTTTCAAATAGTAACTATTTTATTAGTTAAAACAAAATAATAATTTGTCCTGCATTATTTTTAGCATCTGAATGATCCTACGCCTACATGAGAGGGGTAACTATAATTACCCTTTGTACATATGCTTCGTCGCTTTCATCTATTCAACTGTATAATGTGTTTTACTTGTGGTTTCAGAAGATAATATGTTCAAGTTTTCTTTTTATTTTATCCTTGCATTGAACCTGTTCTACACCAATGTAACTGGTAAACTGGTATATCTTCTATCCTTTTTTTTAACTGCTATTTTTGTTTGCTAAATCTTTTATGTGTGCCTCTACTGATGCAGGCAATAGAAGTTGTTGATTTAGATCAGCAAACTAGAATGGTAGCTGAACTTGATGGCCATGTTATGCGCTGTGTGCGTGATCAAAACGGAAATCATGTTATTCAAAAATGTATCGAGTGCATACCTCAGGATGCAATTCAGTTTATTGTCTCGTCCTTCTATGATCAAGTTGTGATATTATCCACCCATCCTTATGGCTGTCGTGTCATACAGGTTCAAAACTTTATATGCCATGCATGTTCATATGTTCATATGTATACTATGTTATGTAAACATCAGTGGCTCATTGGGATTTTCTTGACTCATACAGAGAGTATTAGAGCATTGTGATGATCCAAAAACTCAGCAGATCATGATGGATGAAATTTTGCTAAGTGTCTGCATGTTGGCACAAGACCAGTATGGTAACTACGTCGTTCAGGTTTGTAGCTTTATGAAGGTTTCAAATTAACTCTTTATTATTTATTGCTTAGCTAATAAATATTTAGGTTGATATGTTCATGGAAATGGATGTGGCACTAAATACAATTTGGTCTCCTTTTTCCTTTTGCATGATGTTAACAATTAGAATGGACTTGTAGTCACATTTTCTGGAAGTCTCTGGCACTGAATGATACACCTATAAAGTCGGTTCAAATTTAACAGAATCTAATTCTCTTCAGAGATGTAAGTTCATCAAAATGTGTGGCACTAATACAATGGGGCCTCTATCCTCCCTACTTTTACATGATGTTAACAATTAGGATGGGCTTGTAGTCACATTTTTTGGGTCTCTCTCACACGAATCATACTCATACAACTAAATCATTGTTCTAAATTTCGGCCTATGAGGCGCCTAGGCGTTAGGCGGCCGCCGGCTGCACCGATTTTGGCCTAGGCGGCGGTCCTAGGCACTGTTTGGCCCTAGGCGGGCCTAGAGCACCTAGGCGGATCTGAAAATTTCAAAAATAAATAAAGCAAACACTTGCCGCTGCCTGCTGCCGCCGCCGCTGCCCTGCCATTGCTGCCGACGTCAACGTCGACCGCTGCCACCGCCGCCTGCTACCACCGTCGCCGTCGTCGCCACTGCCCTACCGTTGCTGCTGCTGACTCCACTCTCAACAGAAAGTGGACAGAGTGAGAGAGTGGAGAAGAGAGTGAGTGGAGAAGAGAGAGGAGGCTGTAGAGAGAAATATATAGAGAGATTGGAGTCACCAATTAAAAAAAATTGAAAAAGAAGTAAGAAACAAGATTTGAACTACCAACCCATCCTCCTAGCCTAGAGACCACATAAAGTTTTGTGTCATAATAATACGTACATGCCTAGAGACCACATAAAGTTTTGTGTCATAGTAATACATACATGCTACTTATCTATGTTTACATGTAAAAGAAAAATCAGTTCGGCGCCTAGGCAGCCCTCCGGCGCACCGATTCCGCCTAGCGAAATTTAGAACATTGAACTAAATGGCATCTCGAGAAGGTATATGATTGTTAGTGAATGGCATTGGCCAAAAATTTGATTGCCTTGAGAACAATCATGTTTCTGCATGTGAAAGGGATGCACTTTATTGCTGGTACAATAACTATGACACATTTGTACCTAAATTTCTTCAACTTTGCCTATGTTACCCTGACCTTTTTTGTTCAAATGACTACCTTGAACTTATTAGTTATCTATTTGCTACCTACTAACTCAATAACACCATCTTCTCTCTTTCCTCGTCCCCAAATCCTATCGCACAACCAGCTTCTTCTTCCTCCTAAAGTCTAACTCACCCTCACCATTATACTCATCCATAAACCTTCAGCCATCCTCGCCTTCCTCTCTAAGCCCGAATCCACAACCACCATCCACATTCTTCCCTTCTAGTTGGTGCCTCTACTGACCGCCCCTCTCCATCTTGCGACGCTGAGCAGCCCCACCCTTTTCCACCAGTGTATAATGTTAAACGTCATTTTACTTTCTTTTTGTTGACAAGTTCATAGAGTTCAGGGTATTTCAGTATACAAGTGATAAAACAAAGTTAAAGGTATAATTGTGAACAGAAACAAGGTCAGGTAGGAAAGTGAACACGGCAAAGTTGAGGGTATTAAACTGCAAATAAGCCAATTGGAAACTGCCATTTTATGACTCCACGTTTGCATCGTAACCCAATTTATTTGATGAAAGAGTTTCTAAACAATTTCACTAGTATAGTGAATGTTGGGGAACAGGATGAGAGCCAACTTTGTTGCTAAGATACACAAAGTGAGACCACTATATGCAAGTGTCTGAGCGGAGTTTTCATTTAACAAATTCAGAGACTTGTACTAAGATGCTAATCATATTTGAAAGTTCGTGTGCTTACATGTAGAAAAATAATAAAGGTCATCAAAATGGACTACAAGCTTATGGTCAAACTTTCATGCTGAGCGTTAATTTAATAATTCATAGACTTGCACCAAGATACTGAATTTTCACTTTCAAGCTTGAAATTTGTCTTCTTACATGTAGAAAAAAAAAATAAAGATCATAAAAGTGGACTATGAGCTTACAGTCAAACTTCTTATTTATTGGTGCATTGTGACATTTTTTGTTGGTTCTTCAATAAAATTCATATAAAAACATATCCTTACAGTCAAACTTCTTATTTATTGGTGCATTGTGACATTTTTTGTTGGCTCTTCAATAAAATACATATAAAAACATATCCTTCTGTGATCATGACAAACATGTCCGGTTGTGGAAGACCGTTCACAAGAGCTAGATTGTTTTCGACGAGGCGTCCAACTGATTTATGGGCCTTTATTGTGGATAGTTACGGTTTATCTAGTGGTCTGAAACCATTAGTGTTTATTGTCTGTCACCGATAAGCTTGAAGCAAGTGCACCTAATATGTACAAGTATTCCGTTAGTGTTTCAAAACCAGCAAGCTTGACCAAGCAGGTTTGGTTTTTTGGGAAAGTGTTGACCTTTTTTCGGGCCCAGAAGGACCAAAACAGTTCAAAAAGATTCAGAAGTTAGTCGATGCTGGAGGTTTTTGGGCGGTAGTGATTTTTTCCTTTACTCGGATTGGGTTTGATCTGATCTCTGGCCAATATGTATTAGTATCAGCTGATCTTCAACCTTGTTAAAAGGGGTCAGCTGTTATGTTCATATTTCATGAGTTTTACAGAAACTGCATCGAACATAGAGTGTGTTGTTATTGAAATAGTATATCCCAGCATGGTTAATTGCCATTGTAGCAATGAGAATTTACACCCTTACGGGTTTGTTGATTCTTGAAACCTCACGGTTTAGGATATGCAGAAGCGATACATTATATTATTCTAGATGCCTATTTTAGATAATCGGAGTTTCATTACTATGTGCTGTTTCATTTACGGTACACTGTTTTTTTCATGAGATGAAAAGCTACTTTTGAAAAAAAAATCATGGCATTGAGATTGTTTTTCTGCTTCTCATTCTTCTTGTCCCATGTTTAATAATAATCATTACTTCGTGTAAAAGTTTAAAAACACATATGTCCAGTCATTTCGTCATAGAGAAGCTAAATTAATGTATCAAAATTACTATACTGAATCTTTTCAAACAACTTATTCGGATGAGGATGCTCATTCTAACAGCACGTTTTGGAGCATGGAAAGCCTCATGAGCGGACTTCTATTATCAAGAAATTAGCTGGACAGATAGTTCAAATGAGCCAACAGAAGTTTGCTTCAAATGTTGTTGAGAAGTGTTTAACCTTTGGTGGTCCTGTGGAACGCCAGATTTTGGTAAATGAGATGCTTGGGACCACTGATGAAAATGAACCCCTTCAGGTTTGCTCACTTTAGACTCCAAGGCGTTTTGGAAGCTTTGTTAAAAACAAATTATTGCACCTTTCCTAGATCTTTTAAATTTCAGCTTTGGAAATGATAACTGCTATTTGTATGGTTAATCTGTTGCGTATTTCTGTCTGTTTCATTTTATTTGCTTAGAGATTTGTGGCATGCAATCATCACTACTTCGTTGAATTAGCAAAGGTTTTCCACTTGGGATTTACTGTAACAGGTTTACATTTGTTTCCAGTAGAGAACATCCAGTTTTGGCTTATCAAAGATTTATTTCTGCAATTGGAGATGAAGTATTTTCAGTATCCAATTATAATATTATATCTTTGAATGTGGAGAACTAACCATACCTGGTACAAACTACAAAGTAGTAAGCTAATGAAGTTTTTGAAACTCTTGCATTGACACTAAAAATGCATCAAGAAAACCTCTAGGGCACTGCAAGTGGAACTCCTGATACTAGGACATACTTTAGAAAACCACCAAACTAATTGACTGTAACGTGATTATATTTGTTTCCAGTAATGAACATGTAGTGTTGCCTCATCAAGGCAATATTTCCTGCAGTTGGTGATGATATATTTTCAGTACACCTATGAACGTCCTTTGTTGATGTCTTATCACACTCTGTTCCAGTTATGGCATGGGGTAGTGTCTCATTGCGGAATAGTGTGCCATACCTTGTCTTTGTTTGGTTGTAGGTGTGGTCCACTATTTCGATGATGAAACACTGGGCCATGTTATGATTCGGAATATTTTACTTTTACCTATGACTTGTGACATAGAAAATGACCCATGGTACACATGGTAAACTAATGATGTTTTTTGAAACTTGCATTGACACAAGTAGCAGCAAGAAAAACTCTAGCACACTGTAGGGGAACTCCTAATACTAGGAAATACTTTAGAAAGCCACCAAACTAGAGACACTTTCACCTACGTGTTTGTTGCAGGCGAAACCCAAAAGCTATTCAGTACACCTATGAATGTGGAAAATCACCCATGGTACACATGATAAGCTAATGATGTTTTTTGAAACTCTTGCATTGACACAAGTAGCAGCAAGAAAAACTCTAGCACACTGTAGGGGAACTCCTAATACTAGGAAATACTTTGGAAAATCACCCATGGTACACATGGTAAGCTAATCCTGCAGTTGGTGATGATATATTTTCAGTACACCTATGAATGTGGAAAATCACCCATGGTACACATATTTTCAGTACACCTATGAATGTGGAAAATCACCCATGATGTTTTTTGAAACTCTTGCATTGACACAAGTAGCAGCAAGAAAAACTCTAGCACACTGTAGGGGAACTCCTAATACTAGGAAATACTTTAGAAAGCCACCAAACTAGAGACACTTTCACCTACGTGTTTGTTGCTGGCGAAACCCAAAAGCTATTTAGTCAATTTCCTTGTTAAGCTAAAATGAGGCAAGGAAAAGAGTGTATAACTGGCATTAACGAGATGGCACAATAAAAACTAAAAAAGATGGGTTTTTCGTGCCACGAAATCAATGTGAAGAAATAGTATCCTAAGATGAATGTTGTAGATCTCCAGTGTGAAAGGTTCTGCACTATATAGGCATGCTGGAAAAGGGTTTAACAATTTCACAACATTTGTTTGGGCAAAAGAAACAGGGGAATTGATGGGAGATTTTTGGTTGTGGAGAACTAAACAAGGTCAATGGTTGGCTTCTCAGTAGCGGTAATGGAGCTAAAAATTGTTAGTGGTAATGGAGCTAAAAATGTAGTCATTATATATTTAAGTGGCAGGTTACACATGACATATACATCAGTATGACTATACAAATAGTCGAATTAGGGTGGTTTTTGGTGATTTATGGTGCACAAGCCCTAGGTTGGCTCTAGGGAGTGCCAGAGTGGTGAATCAAGTGATGGAGCTAAAAATAGTAGGTCTCTGATTAAAGTTTGCTACTACATACTAGGCTGCAAGTTACACATATCTACAGCTAAAAACTGCATTCTGATCTTTGGACTTGGTGTGTATATATATAAATGTCAAATTGCTTATTTTGGAAAAAGTAATTATGCACCCTTGGATCATCAAATTATTTTGTACATGTCCTCTTCATTAATAGGGTATTAGGGTTCATTTGTTCCTTGCTTTTTGTCTGGCAATTAGTCAATTGGCTAATTTGCGCTGTTAGTACCTTCAATTTATGCCACTTTTGTACTTAAATACATTGAGATTTTTATGCAGTTGGACCATGGGAATGTCATCCCTTTTTACTCTTTGGCTTGGTGATATATAAGTCGAGATAAGTGCAACAAATTGTCTACCACTTATATATAGTATTTTTCTAGTCGGGGACTAAAACTGGGTTTAGTACCTTCAATTTATGCCCACTTTTGTACTTAAATACCCTAAAAATTTTATGCAGTTGGACCATGGAAATGTATCCCTTTTTACTCTTTGGCTTGTGTTATAGAGTCTAGATACAAGTGCAGCACATTATCCACCACTTAAGACTATTTCCAGTCAGGGGACTAAAACTGGGTTTGGTATTAATGCTGCTTTTCAGAAAAGCAGCATTTTGAAAGCGGCCTACTGCCTTCAAAAGCTGCCCAAAAATGACCCATGTACCAAATTTATAAGCAGAAACTGCTTTTACCAAGCAGTTTTGCTGATCATCAAAAATAAGCAGAAGCAGTCCAAATAAGCTGTTTTCAAATCCATCTTTAGATGGTGCTCCTTTGTCGAATGAGCTTCAGCTGCATGTGACCAAAAAGGTATATCCACCTACCTGCCAACTGAACTACTAAGTTTTAGTAGGCAAAACCTCTCCGAGTAACTACCTTTCGCTTGGAATTTGGCACCAATTTAGAGGGTTGACAGCCGGTCATATAATCTTGTCAATTCCTTTGTTGAGCTACCCCATTCCAATGTGAGAAGGCTCGGATGATGATGATGATGCCATGGAACAGTTAATATTAAACTGCAAGTGAACTTTTGCCCTTTTGTTCTAAAATATAAAATTATATATTACCACTTATATTTAGGTAAAGCCCAGACTCTACCACAGCAATGGCCAGTGGGGCAGCTCAGCTATGGCAATAGCCTCAACATCAAGGGAAGGTTGGAATGTGGGACTCCTCTTTCTCACTTAACCTCTTGTTTCTCTTTCACCTCCTCGTTCTCTTGGCCTTTTTGACAACAATGGACAATTATGGTGGTTTGATTAGCTTACAACAAGTTTTGATGGCATTTCCCCCCTCTCAACCTTCCCCTTTAACCTTGTGCATCTCCTCTCTTTCCCTCCTCCACTTTGAGCAATGTGTCACGCAAAATATTTTTTGGCCCACTTTCTTTGGTTTTACTTTCTAGATGTTCTAGAGGTTTCTTTCTAAATATCTAGAAATCTAGAATCATGCATAGAATATTCGTAGGATTTAGAATAATTTTTAGAATATTCTTTGAAATAATTCTTGGAATATTTTCATTTCCCGAAAGTTCTTATAAGCCCTTTGAAGCCTTATAAATAAGGGGGGCTCATTTGCTCCTCACCACCGGAACTTGTAAACTTTTTTCAATATAATAAAACTTTTTAAAGTTCCACTCTTGCTCCGCTACTCTCTTTCTCTCGCTTCTTAGTATTCTAGCTAAGTTCGTTCGGGGGAAGACTTGCATGGATCTTTGAGGAGGAAGCTTGTGTACCACACGGATTGAAGTGTAGGAAAAATACTAAGTCCGTGACAAGTGGTATCAGAGCGAAGGTCGATCGTAGCCGTGTCGACATCCGAGATTGTCATCAACGAGCGTCCCGCATTGCCCAAGGAGAAAGGCAAGAACACTAGGAGGGGTAAAAGCAAAGATCCGGCGTTGGAATGAGGCCTTGGCGATTTGGTGCCGTGTTCAGAACTCTTGGAAAAGGGCGTGATGGGCGTGGAGATGCAAGTGGCAAAACCAAGCGGCTTACAAAGAGTTCTCTCATGGATTTTAGAGTGTTTCGCCAGTGCCATGACACTGTTCCGAGAGCAACTTTGCGAGATGCAACCCAGGTTCGAGGAGGAACGCCAGGCTACGAAGGCGGAGATTGCTGAACTGTGTGAAGAACTTAAGACTAAGACCGCAATTCTTGAGAAGGCTATCGTCGACGGTGGGTCTTCGAGCCAGGAGATGACACCAAAGGTGAAATACCTCGAGCCAAAATTCTTTAACGGTGCTCGAGACGCAAAGGAGGTGGATAACTTTCTATGGAATATCGGACGATATCCTAAGGTGATTCGCATCAAAGATAGGCCAATAAGGTAAATAGTGCATCCCTTTATTTTACTGGTGAAGCTATGCTATGGTGGCGCCGTAGGTGCATTGAAAGAGAGAAGGGTTTGTGTTTGATCGAAACTTGGCAGGATCTCAAGAAGGAGATCAAGTCTCAATTCTTATCTAGAGAACGTTGAGTTCGTGGCAAGGAGGAGCTTGCGTCAACTCAAGCACATCGGATCAATCAAAGAATACATTACGGAGTTCACACATTTGATGCTTGCAATATCTAGCATGGCGAAGAGGATCGCTTATTCTTCTCCCTCGATAGACTTCAAATGTGGATGACTCAAGAATTGCAGTGGCAGAGGCTGTAATACTTGAACGCTACCGTGGCAACAGCCGAGAGGTTCATCGAGTATATGTGTGATGACAACGATGCCAAGATCAAGCCAAAGACCATCAAAGAGAATGAGGGGAGAAGATTGAGGGAAATAAGTTTGAAAAGGTTAACCCGAGTGAGTGGTCTCGTACTTCATATGCGGTTACTATGCTCACAATTGTCCGAACAGGAGCAAACGTGGCTATGTCGTCCAAAGCGAGAAGGTTGAGGGCGAGGAATATGAAGTGGGAGACACGGGAGCATTGCGCTTACTCAACATCATGAAGATCTCGAAAATTTCAAGCATGGAGCTCGTGTACGTTCATGTAAGGATCAATGGTATAAGCACACGGACGTTGGTTGATATGGATGTCACTCATAACTTCATCTCGGATATGGAGGTCCGTCGCTTAGGTCTAGCATTGGAAAAAGATTCAAGCAAGATGAAGGCATTCAATGCATAGGCCCGTCCCGTGTAGGGGGTGGCAAAGGGAGTTCGCGTAGAAGGTAGGACATTGGTCATGTGTTGCCAATTTCACGCTATCACAATGTCATTGGACAACTCCAAGATGATACTTGGCATAGATTTCCTAATCGCGGCAAAGGCGGTTTCTGATGTCACACTTGAGAGTCGTCGTCTTTATGGAGGAAGACACGTATATGGTGAAAGATGTACGAGGTGAGCCATCAAAGAGGAAAGCTATCTCCGCCATTCAGCTCAAGAAGGGTAGCAAAAATGGAGACAATATACTTGTGCTCGAGATGAAGGATTTAGAGGAGGAAGACCTTCCAAACGAGAAGCGAGACCAAGGGTGTTGCAAAGGAGTGTCCTTACGAGTAACTTCCGCGGATGGAGGCAGATCATGGTACAAAGTTGGACATGAGTAAGGAGAAGCATGTCGTGGACTGCGAGGACATAGAGGCGACAAAGTGGAGCGGCTTACGTAAACGTTCAAGGATCAAGGTGGACGTTCGGGTCGATAAAGTTGCAATAGGACTCGCATGTGCGGAAGTGTGGAGAACTATGTGCACCTACGAGATAAGGTGGATCGACGACTTGATAGCTCGCTCGAGTCTCTTTCTGTGCCGAGGACGACACAAATTATGGTGAAAGTTGATGCGGCAAACTAGTTTGCTTCCAACTTAAGAAAAAAAATGTGCCAAGTCTGAAAAGGGCCGTATGAGAAGCACGAAGAAGGAACGATGCACATCGACTATGTCTATGAGAGTGGAAGTCGTTCCGAGACTCGTTGCACTCATCGACGAAAGCGTCGACGAAATAGGTGGGGGAGAATGTCACACTAAATATTTTTGGTTTCCTTCTTTGGTCCACCTTCTAGATGTTCTAGAGGTTTCTTTGTAAATATCTAACATCTTGAATCATGCATACAATATTCCTAGGATTTAAAATAATTCCTAGAATATTCTCTGAAATAATTCCTGGAATATTTCCATTCCAGAAAGTTCTTGTAAGCCCTACGAGGCCTTTATAAATAAGGGAAATGCTCATTTGATTCTCACCACCGAAACTTGTAAGCTTTCTTCAATATAATAGAAGTCTTTCAAGTTCCACTCTTACTCCACTATTCTCTCTCTCTCTCTCTCTCTCTCTCTCTCTCTCTCTCTCTCTCTCTCCCTCTCTTCTTAGCATTCTAACTAAGTTCGTTCGGAAAAAGACTTGCATGGGTCTTCACGGAGGAAGCTTGTCGCCACACGGGTCGAAGTGTAGGAAAGACACGAAAGTCCGTGGCAATTGGACTGTCACCAATGGTTTGACTTGCTCCAAGGAAGGTTGGACGGTGGATGGTAGGAAAATTGTGGGCAAACGTTGAAAGTATTGAACATTCTTAGTGGGTCTTAAGTGTATGGATGTCAACGACGTAAAAGGTCACCCAAGGTTGCTACAATCCTGTATCGCCCGAGATGCATGGCCTATTCTATTAAATCTTTTGCGTGCGAGCGCGCACGCACACACACACAAAATGCCTAAGCACTAGAGGTGCACACCTCGTTATTGGTGCTTCGCCTTAAGCAACATGAGGCATATGCCTCATTTGTGGATCGCCTTTGCCCGTAGGGGCGCACCTTAACAAGACTGATGGATATATCTCCTTTAGCATATCTTGGGTGTGATTGATTCTATACCTAGTAAGTTATTCTTATTGCAAATTCTCTCCTTTATCTCTATTTAAGTTCTAGTCATTATGTTGAAGTCTACCTACTAAGTCTCTGGTTTGTTAACCCTGGGGTTATAACTATGAGCATTATTCAAGGTATGTAGGACGAGAGCAGATAAGCTGAGGGTTTCCTGTTCAGAAGTGGAAACTGTAGAGGGTGAACCAAAAGTTCAGCAGTGTTGATGGCAGCTATGGGATTTGGCGGAAAATGAAGTAGTACCAGGAATTGTTGCAGCAGTTGATGGTGTTGAAAGTGAGGATGTGTATTGTATTTGTGTATTGTGGTGATGAGATTACATGGACAGAAAAATTAGTTCGATGTGGACATTTTCGCCATGTAGCCATGATATATAGAGATCGTCGTTATCTTCAATTATTCAATTATAGATTTCCAAGAAACTAGAAGAAAACTAGTTTTATGTTTGAGTGAAACTTCATGTAAACAACTTTACCTTTCTGTAATGGAAATAATCCTTCAGCAATTGCCTTTCTTAGTGCATTTACTGAACATTGCTATGTTAAACTATGACCATTAACAATTTTTACGGGGGATAATACTTTTGAAAAGAGGAAAAGAAAAAGCTGTGGAGAAACTTTGGCTATTGAATATACTAATTTTTGGTGTATGAACTTAGTTTGGTCCCCTGATTCTAGAAGTATAAATGCTTTACTTTACATGTTGTTTTGTCTGCATACTTGTTGATTCCTGTACTTAACTCTGTGTATGTGCATGAAAGGCCATATAGCCATGATATATGGAGATTGTTATCTTCAATTATTCAATTACAGATTTCCAAATAAAAAGAGAACTAGTTCATGTTGGGGTGAAACTTTCATGTAAACAACTTTACCTTTTCTTAATGAAAATATTTCTTCAACAATTGCCTTAGTGCATTTACTGAACATTGTTATGTTAAACTATGATCGTTAACAATTTTTAATAGGGCTAATACTTTTGAAAGGAAGAAATTAGTTAATTGTGAAGAAACTTTGGCTATTTAATGTACTAGTTTTCTGTGTATGAACTTATCCCTGATTTTAGAAGTATAAATGCTTTGCGTTTTGTGCTGTTTTGTCTGCATGTTTGTTGATTCCAGTACTTAACTCTTGTGTATATGACAGGCAATGATGAAAGATCAATTCGCTAATTATGTTGTACAGAAAGTTTTGGAGACCTGCGATGATCAGCAGCGTGAACTCATCCTCTCACGAATAAAGGTCCACCTTAATGCACTGAAGAAATACACTTACGGGAAGCATATTGTTGCACGTGTAGAGAAACTTGTTGCAGCTGGAGGTATGACAGCCAATTATCAAGCTGTTTCCTTTACGTCTACGAACTACCTCTCTTTTCAGTAGAGTTAACTGGAAACCATAGCTTACATTGTTGTTCAACACTTCAACTGTTTGTCCATGCATTGGCTGTTATTTGCTCCTAACAATAACAATTATCTACTAGAAACCATGGCTTACATTGTTGTTCAACACTTCAACTGTTTGCCCACACATTGGCTGTTATTTGCCTACTAACAGTATTCAATTATGTATACCCAAACTTAACTTCTGTTTCCCTAGGTTTATATCTTTTACCAGCACTGACAAATTTGTCTTGATGCAGAAAGGAGAATTGGAGTTCAGTCCTCGTATACCTCATAGAAGTCCAAGGAAGGAAGTTGTACAGTTAACTGAGGCTAGTATGAGCTCCTTTTTTCATTGCTCTTATCTATTTAGACAGGTACAAACTGATTGGAAATAAAGTAGTTGCTTGTACTCTAAAAACTGTACATTCTGTAGTTTGAGGTTATAGTAGGCTGAGGCTCAGAATGTTTACACAACTGATGCCCTGCAGATGAGATAAAATATCTGCGTAAGTTATTAGTGAATGTAAAGAAACGGTAAAGGTTAAACATCTTCGTTTGACTGTACAAATGTTGCAATGTGGCTTAGTCGTCTGTTTAGGGTGAGGCAGATTTTTCTTTCTTTCTTAGCTTGGTGTGGCTTTTTCATGTATTTTAAGTCCCTTGTTTTTAGGACAATTTATTTGGTACTATATAATCTCAGATTTCCTCTGCTATGATTGCATATTCTACTTTTAGATTCCAATAATTGTCGTGATTTGATCTCAATATACTGTCATCCTTTAATCAAAAGTATGTCAGCTTTCAATTAATGCAAGAATTCAGACTGCTAAGCTGGGGTTCCCGTGATCGGTTTAGTTTAGCAAGGACCTTTTGGACATCATCTACCTGGTCTGTGTAGTAGAATGTAAATGAAGGCAAACAGGAACATGTTTGGTGCAAACTTTTCCAAGAAAACCATGTATCCTGAGTAGTGGCGTGTAATGAAATTTGAAGCATGGGTTCTTCATGTAGCTAACTGTATGACTATGATTATTGAGGATAGGAGGCTGGCTCTATATTTAGTCTCTGCCCTCATAGGAGATGCTAAAACTGTCACGTCCTGATTCCGTAGAATCGATAGTCGTTCTCCGGGCGTGATGCCGTGCGAACCTAATTTGCGATCGCACAAGGCATAGTCATAAGGTAATCCGAAATACAATATCTAAGAGAGTGATCGCAGACAAATTAAATAGCACATGAGACGGAAAGACTTTATTTTATTGATAATAGACATCATTTACAGACTTCATTACAATCGTGCCGTGCGGGTTTTATAACATGACTCGATTACAAAAGTAGTGTCGATGAGGTAAGTGTTTCATACATACATCCCTCATTTACAAAAAAGTATTCCAGCCACCTGAATTTTTGGGGGGATGCCCGAGACATGTTTCTTGGACGGGTAAAGAGTCTTTAAAATTCAATGGCGAGGTCTTCGATGCGCGGTCGAAGCTTCAAAATCACGAACGTCGTCTAGCTAGTTGACGTGTTCTTCCTGATTCCTGGCACCTGCAAAGAGCGAGGGTCAGTACAATCACATGTATTGGCGAGTGGCTAAATAAACCTAAACTCTGTATTGGTTCAAGCAGTTTTATAAAACATGTTACCTATATTTGTGATCTTTCTAACTATCCTGTTTGATTTGCATGTTAACATGTTTGAGGCAAGCAATTATCCAACTTTATTCCGTGTCACGTGCATTGATTCAAGTCGTGAAAGGGTGTGAAGGTCACTGGCAATGTCAAGCCATCACGAACTATACTGGGTTAGACGGCGACCCTTTCGCGGGGGTAGCGGGCCATGTGCGAAAGTTCCCGAATAACCCACGCCGATGTAAGGCTGGCGCTTGCTATACTCGTTTCTCCCGGGCGAATCGATTTCTTGGCCTAGGCAACCGTTCGAGAAAACTACACCTTGTCGACAAGTTGTCCAATGACCGTTTTGCAGAGTTTTGAAAAATGCTATCTTTTTTCTAGAACCTTATCCTTTTTCTTTTATATGCGAAACTTAGCCTTTCTTTTGAACTTAGTCAATTTATTCACTTTAGCCGTACTATTGCGATAAACGTTAATCGATTCATTTTTCTGTTGCATAGGCTAAATAAATGGGACATAAGAAAGCATGCATCAGTTTTCGCGTACAACAATTTTATAGCAAGAGTGTCGTGAAGAATCGTGCCATGATTTCTTTGATTCTACACTATGTTGACAAGCATTTCGTTTGTGTTTCATGTTTGATTTTGAAACAGAGGGTCGAGGCGAAGAAGGTCAGCCACTCACCTTAGACTTTGCTTCAGGCGAGGGACTGGTTGGCTGCGCAAATGTCATCTACGCGACCACCTGTAATCGCATAAGCAATTGATTAGAACACTGTGTTATTCAAGAAGTTTCGATACAAATGCGAAGTTCGAAAACGCAAGCAATGAAAACGCATCGAAAACATTCACGAAAATCAAAGCCAAAGCCAAATCAAGTGCGGCATGAAAACCAGAGCAACGGGAGGTCTCTTCCGACTCAGCCGCAGAGTCAATCCTTGAGGCGCAACCCGCTGAATGTGAGAATTGATTCCGAAGAAGCCTTTCCATAACGAGAAAAAGGATCTTAATTCAATCGTTCCCGTTCGACCGGTTCGGTCGATTCCGACCTATCGGTCCCGACCGAATCGATAGCGACATGGTTCCTTTCTCGCGAACCCCGTACGTGGACGAAAACGGGGCACGATGTAGGGACGGGGCACTAAACAAACTAAGAAAAAGTTCGTCTCGAAACTTAAGAATAGAACTACCTCTACGAGAACATGAAGAAAATTTCTCCTTCATATCCGATTCAAGTTCCCATGTTGACTCTTCGATCGAATGGTTTTCTCCAGAGTACGCGGACGAGAGGGATCGTTCG